>JAQIYK010001329.1:0-10052 GCA_034700465.1 Rotylenchus robustus | reverse complement strand
GAACCATTTTTGGACTATTATATTACCTATACGGCTATTTATAGTTATATAATGATAGATAGTTAAATTGATATATTGTATACAGTTATGGATTGTATTCATCACTTATATATTCCATGGATTGTATTTGGATATATAATAGAAATTAAATTGTTCATAAATTTGTATTCGCAAACCCATAGGAAAATTCTGGTGAAAGTACAAAAATTAAAAAATTAATGTAAAAATTTTATAAAAATTGTATTTATAAAATCCAGATAATGTTGTATAAAAGCGACTCAAAAAATACGATCTACCTTACAATTAGATTTTTTAATAATTATATATTTTATGATTTTAGAAGAGGAACATTTAAATATTTGAAGTTTTACAAATGTGATTTGCGGAATTTATAAAGCCCCCGTGGCTATTCGATCGTTGTCACATATCTATCCCCGACAACTGCCCACAAGGCCAAAAGTTCACCGCGTGTCAAATTTCGGATCGGACGACAAACAAAGCACAGAAAGATTGTCGTGTTCTTTGAAAAAGTTAGGATGGAATGTGTTTTGGAGCGAAATATTCGGACAATGATTAGGGATTAGGGATTGGCACTGGTCAAATGGTTATTTGAAAGCAATTAATGACTTATTTATTGGGCATACTGTAGACGGGTGATTTGTCAAAGGCATACTGGGTATACTGTAAACAGATGATTGGTCAAAAGTATGCTGTAGACAGATGATTGGTCAAAGATATACTGTTGATTGGTGGATTAAAGGATTAAAGCCCATGTATATAATTTTTAATACACCCTGATACTTGTAGTTCACTTTTTTGTAACTCTCTCTGTCAAAAAAGGCTTTCGGGAACTGCTAAACGAATATAATTAATTCCAAATTAACATTTTGCACGGCCTATTAATAACATGATTTTAACAGGGAAATAAGCTGGGTGAAGTTAACTATTTAAAGCCTCTTGGGGACATAATTAGTGAGAATACGGTAATTAGAAAATTATTCAATACAATATTATAAAATAAAATACAATATTATGGCTTGTATGAATTGTGAGGTAGATGATAATATAATGTGAAAATATTTTTTGGTATACATATTATATTTTTTAAATATATTTATTGAATTTTGAATCGTTTTTCGTTTTTTAAAAAACTTATTTTGTTTTTTCTCAACATAAAAATGTAACTTCTCTTGTTTGCCGGAACTAAACTTATTTTCAGATAAATTTTTGATGGAACAGTTGACAGAATTTATGGAGGCTAAAAAATAAACACAAAAAACCCGTCATTTGTCAGAGGGCAAAAAAAAATTCTGAAAAAAAAATAATGTGATCTCTGAACAAAGAAGAAAAATAAAGTGCAAGAAGACTTTACAAGAAAAATAAACAGAAAAATGAGATAAACAGAAAAGTGAGAGAAAGCAGAGAAATGAGAGTTAGTAAAGGCAAAAGAATCATAGAAAAATAGCATCAGCCAGAAAAAAATTGCTGGCGATAAAATTAGAAAAATTATCTTATATTCCAATTTGTTGGAATTTATAATACTATAAAAATTTATTTTTTTAGGAAAATGGGATAATTATACTATATTAGACACCTCTCTTTCTTAACACTAGATGGGTTGAAAAAATCAAAATTTAAGGGGGTGAAATTTTAAAAAATAGACACACTGAGACGTATTAGAAAAAATTTAGTGATAAATTGTAAAAAAATGATGTTGCATGAGAATTGGCGGATGGGAGTTGTGAGTGGGTGGATGTTATTCGAAAGTTTGTTTTGTCCATTATTTGTTGTTAGTCCATTAGGTGCGCGGAGTTGGGTTGGATTTGGATGGAGAGGATGGGGTGAAAAATGAACAAAGTAACTAAACACACAAATGTGTACAATTGAATGGATTTTAGAGAAAATTATAAAATCCTAAAATATGTTCTTTAAATTAAATTCAAATATGGACATTTTATATAAAAATCAAATAACACTTTTTGGCTTTTGAAATCGCAATATTTCAAAAAAAATATTCCATTTATAATATTTTAAGAAATATACAATTTTGTATTAAAAAGTGAATTTTGGCGGTGTGTTTTTTTGTTTGTTATTTTTATTATTTTTACTTTATTTTCTCTTTGAATTCAATTTTCATGTTGACAGAGCAACAATTTTTGAATGGGACACCAACAAAAGTGGGGCCAATTGTTGTGGTTGTCGTGTCTTTGAGATGCGATTATTTAGCAAAAAAAGTGAATTGTGGGGAAGGACATATTTTATGGGGATCAAAAAATAAATAGCAAATCCGATCAGAGAAAGAAAGTGGTCGGAGATTGGGGAAAAAAATTTTGGAGGGGGAAGAAATTGAAGAGAAAGAAAGACACATTGACATTAATTGGATTGCTTCTTTTTTAAATGATTGCTAAAACCAGTTAAGCTGAAACCGATTTAGTCCAAAAATTGGTGGATTAAGGTGATTTTCAATTTTCAATTTGGTGGTAATCCTTTAAAATGCTATAACAATAAAGTTTAAAAATTAAACTGTAAAGATAAATAATTGATTTAATAAGTTATTAAAACAAATAATTCGTTATAATTGCAAAATTATTTAAAAAAACACTAATTATATGTTGGAAAAAAACAAGTTTAGTAAAACAGAATCTCTGTAATACGTTTTTTAAAGAAAAAATTCTGGCTGATCCATCTCCTCCAACATTTCCGATCCCCAACTTTCCATCAATGCGGATAAAAATATCCACTAAGAAGGACAAAATTTCCATTTTGCGAAATATCTTTTAATTATTTCTTCAAAATCAAACATCCTCTGGTCACCCTATAATTAGATGGACTAATAAAATGAATAATAAATAATTGCTTCAATTCTCTCTCCCCAGTCAATAAATTTTCAGATGGATTCGGTGGAGGATAATTACACTTTTCTCTCTGAAAATGCTTTGGAGATCGAGTCCGGCTCCTTGATCCGGCTCAACAACATTTGTCTATAGTAAATAGCACTCTCATCAGATCAGAAATAGCTTTGATCTCAATTTTGAGATTGGAGGAGGATAAATGTTTAATTGTTCTGAGTTCTGAAGGATGGAGTCAAATGGACTCTAGCGAAATCGGCAAAAGATCGGAGAAGAGCAAATAATTCGAATTTTTGAAAAAAGTTAAGGATTCGAAAAAGTTAAGGATATTTCAAAATTAAAAAATAAATTCAAGAAAGATAATAGAAGAATAAGAATAAGAAGATAAGAGAGAAGAATAAGTCAGATTTTTAGGAAAATCAAATCTCAAAACTATAAAAATTAATTATATGAAAATAAATATTATATGGGGATTATGCAAATTTGATTAAAAATGTAATTTTTTAATCAATGATGATAATAAATTTTGCTTTTATATTCGATGAATTTGAATTGAAAAATATTTTGATTTTTCTTAATTTTACAATTATAATTCAATTAATTTTACATAAAAATGCCTTTAATATTGGATCATGACACTTGAATCTCCTCCCTTCTTCCCTCCGTTTTAAACTTTAAAGCTTTAAACTTGAAACACTTTTTTGTAAATTCGTGCTTCTTCTGGGCCATATAGTGTTTTCGAAGTCGGAGGCCCCCTGCCTTGATTTTAGAAGGTCCCGGGCCGGGCCCCATTCTCAGAATGAGAGGGGGCCTGTCCCGTGTTTTTTTTTGTGTTTTTAATCTTTGTTACATTGGGCTTAATTTTTTGGTTTAAAGGGTTAATACAAATGTCACACTACAGTTAAAAGTGTGAGCTATGTTTAAAAAATTTAATTGAATTTTTTACGGAATTGTTGGTACATTTTTGAGCTAAATAAGGTAAGTGCAAAGACTGAGATTTGTTGAAAAAAAATAAAAATAATAAGACGAAAAACATGAAGAAAACTTCACTAAAACCAAGTAACCAAAAAATTTCGAAATTTCCCGCAAATGAAAATCCCAACCAAAAAAGGTCATGGATTTTATAATAATATAAAGTGTCAATTAATGATGAGATATATAATGTGGTGGTGGAATGGGATTTGGTGGAGGATGGACTGGAAACAGGTTGTGTGATGGGCTTCATGGCAAAAGAAAACTTCACATCAAAACATTGCTCGTCGGGGAAATGTGTTGATAAAAAGTGTAATTTCCAATAAATATGAATAGTAAGAAAAATATAAAAAATAATTAAGTAACAAAAAAATGGATCAGTGAAAAAAAGTACAAAAAAAGAAGAAAAAAACTTTATTTTTATGATATTTTAAAAAATAGCAAAAAAATGGCAAAAATGAAATGGAAAACACGCGGAATAAATTGCTGCAGGAAAATGTGTTTATTAATAAACTTATTGTCGAAATTTCTTATAGCGCAAATTTTTAATTGGCCTTAAAATGCGATTTTCTGCGAAAATTGGCATCCCATAAAATTAAAAATAAAATAAAATTGGCAAATTAGGAGAAAATAAACGCGATAAAAACGCGATAAAGGCAATAAAAATATAATAATTGATATAATTATTGCGTTGATTGAATAAACATTTATTGTAAAAATTTAGAAAAATATTTTTAGGATATTTCCTTAATTTTTTCATATTTTGATAAAATTTATTTTTAAAACTCAACTACCCCAGCCCCCACGAGGGGGCTGTGGGGGCGATTTTTTGAGATTAAAAAATGATTTTTGAGTTTTTATTTATATAGTTTTTCCTTCAATATTAACTTGCCAAATCGAAATAAAAATAATTTGAAAAATTAAATTTTTAAATTTTAATTTTTTACCCAAAATGGCCAAGTCGACGTTCTGCGCGGCCTGAATGGACAGTCCGAGTTGGGTGACCAACTGATCGCCCAGATTGTGCCCGCCACTAATCCGAGCCTCCAGGAACAGGGGCGGGAGCAGTCCGGCCAAAGCTTGGCCCAAATCGATGCCCTGCCCGTGGCCATATCGCCGATGTTGGGACATGGCGCTGGAAAATTAGGAAAAATAAAATAAAAATAATTCTGGAAAAAATAAAATAAATATTTAACTGAAAAGAGTAAAATAATTGAATAAATTAATATTATTATTATTTCGATTTTTTACAAAGTTGAAATGCACCACATCTCATTGATATTTGGCAAAATTGTTTTGTTAATTTTTGATTAAAAAATAAATCAAAAAAGTATAAGCCATTAAAGGTATAAAAATATATTATTTGTTATGCATATATCGATTTCAACAAATATTCTTCAAAATTTTAAAAAATTTAAGCAAAAATAAATTAATCCAAAAATTTGTTGAATATTTTATAAAAAAAATGTAAATATTTTTTGTTGTTGAAATAAACGATTTTTGTGTAAAAAATAATTGGGTAATTTAAAGGTAATACTTTACCTGTTTAAAAAGTGTTAACACCTTATGTATTTTAGAAAAAAATTTGAATAAAATATTTGCTAAATTAAGTGATATTTTTGCTTAAAAAATAATCGAAAAATGATATTTTCATTACCTTTCAAATTATAATTTTCGGTTATCGATTACAAAAAAATATATTTAACCTTTCTTTGCCTTTTTACGATTATTCGGCCATTTTTGCAACTAATCGTTTTGTATATGGCTGTTTGATTGGTCGACGGGACGGAATTCTTTTTATCAGCCGAAAATATCGACGACGATGTTGTGGACGAATAATTGATTATTGAACAAACTAATTTTTGGATGGGTTACAAAAAAATAAAAAATAAAAAATTTTGAAGAAATTTTGTCGGATTTTTAGCGGTAAATAAAGGCACTCTGTTTATTGGCTGGATTTTTCAGGCAATCGATAAGATTTTTGTCGGCTGAAGATTGATGATGAAGATGGGTTGTAGGAATATGTTGGTTGGGTGGAGGGAGGAGAGGCAATGTTTGTTGTTGGAGCGAACTTTTGAAATCACAAAAAAAATCTGGAAAAATCCAAAAAAAATAACAAGGATAAGCTAATAATTTGTATAATAATTTTTTTGAATTTAAAAATTTTGAAAAATAATTTTGCATTTTTTAAATAAATCATTTTTCAACGAACATTATTTTCACATAGATTAAATTCTGAATTTTTTAAACAAAAATTTTTTGGTATTTAAAATGTGTCCAAATTGTTATAAAAATCAGAATATATACAGTTTTTTGAAGAAAAATAATTGTCGAAAAAAACTTTTTTGTCGTCTTATTAATGAGCTCCAATAAATAATAATAAAATTGATATAATATATTTAAAAAAACGCAACAAATAATGGACAGTTGAGTTGGATGGTAGCTTATCGAGAGGCGAGACTTGTTTTCTGATTGCGGGCGGATATAGGGCCGTGGTGGTCGCCAAACTGGCTTCTTCTTATTATTATTCTTAGTTGGTTATTAGCTTTAATGGGTCGGGCGAATGTTTGCGCATGCACTTTCAATTGCGTGCAAAAATCCAATTGTTTGGTGTGATGTAAGGTGCAGAAAAAATTGGAAAAAACGGGAAAAAACGAAAAAAAACGGAAAACCCAAAAGAAAAGAAAAAACGGAAAAATCGGAATCGAAGTAAACTAAGAATTATTAAAATTGATTGATTGATTGATTGATGGATTGATTGAATGATAATTTTGATTGATGGATTGATTGCTTGATAATTTTGATTGATGGATTGGTTATCGATTTTATTGATTTTAAATTTAATTTGTTTTAGTTAATAAAAACTCAACTTCTCACATATTTTTAATATTTAAATTAACTAAATTTACGAAAAGCGAATTTTTAATTAAAAAAGTTTAGTTTTTAACAAAAAATGCCTTAGTAATTTTAATTTCCGTAGTGATAAAAACTATAAATTGATATCAGTTTCAAATTAATCAAAAAATATTTGTTAAATTTTTTCCAAGAAATATATTCCGAGAAAATTCACCTAAAAACTAATAAAATTGATTCTTGCGCGAGCCCGTCCGATTTTTTGGATTTTGAATGAATGAATGACATTGATGCGACGTCGGCGGATGGAAGAAACAGGGTCAGTCAGCCATAGCATAATAATGTGGGAAAAAAGCAAAAAGTATAAGGGGAGAGAAAGAGAGAAAAAGAGGAAATAGTGCAGGAGAAAGAAATAGAGAAATGAAAAATAGTATGGAAAAAGCAAAAAGTGTAGGGGGAGAGAAAGAGAGAAAAAGAGGAAATAGTGCAGGAGAAAGAAACAGAGAAATGAAAAATAGTATGGAAAAAGCAAAAAGTATAGGGGGAGAGAAAGAGAGAAAAAGAGGAAATAGTGCAGGAGAAAGAAATAGAGAAATGAAAAATAGTATGGAACAAAATGGCGAGATCATTAGAGGGCGAGGAGAATGAGAAAGAAATTTATTAAGTGCTGCTAAATATCACTAAAATTGTCGGACCTCTGAAGAGAAAAAGTGATGGGAAGAGATCGAGAATAGGAATGGAGAAGAGAGCTAAGGGCAGAGAAAAAGAGAAAATGGGCAGAGATGCAGAGAAATAATCGAATAGATTGGAAATACATATTTATTATTCACAATAATAACCAGCAAATTGAGCAAAAAAACCAACAAATCTGGTGATAATGATAATTGCAAAAAATAGTCAAAAACCTATTTTAACAAAAAAACTGAAAATAATAAAAAATAATAATTCATTTATTAAATTATTATTACAAATAGTATGTGTTATTTTTACCAACGACAATGATAAAAATAGATAAAAATATTTTTGTTTAATTCTGCAAAAAATATTTTCTGACTTACCCCAGAAAGAACTTTTAACAACAAATAAAAATAATAAAGTACACATAAATATTTATCAATAAAATACCTATAGGATAAGTGTCAATTATTATTTTTAACTTTGTTAGTTTTTATCAATATAAAATTATTTTTGTTTTTTCAAAAATATTTTTGGGAAATTTTAGAGAACATCTGAAACCTAGCCTATACCCACTGGCGGGACACTTCACATATAGTGCAAATAAAATAGAGGGAACATTCCGCCGATGTTTGTGCAAAAATGGAAGGAATGTGAGTAAAATCTAAAATATACCCCTTCCTCCTTTTTTGGCCTTGGCTTTGGCCAATTCCTTCGCAAAAGCATTTGGCCGAGGAGTATGGCTGCCTTTTACGGGTTGCACCCAATACAAAGCGAGACAACTGGAGAGATGGCGAGAGATAATAAGCGAGACGACAGAGAGTGGGTTAGAGATAACAAGTGAGATGGCAATAGATGGCGAGAGATCAGACAGAAAGAGAGACAAGGCAGACAAAAAATAGACAAAAAATGGCGGGCGGGTAATTCAAAAGGGGAAAACAAACCCCCGGGGAGATCGGATCGAAAATTGATGGAAAACCCATAAAGTTTAGTATTATGATGAGCATAATATAATGGATATATAATATGGTTATAATAATATTGATATGGTTATAAAAACGGATATACCAAAAGAACAAATAATATACAAATAATATATAAGTAAAGCTATAATCAAGTAGCGAACTCGAGAGTCGAGATGATATCGAAAGTTACAACTTCAAATTATAATTTTAACCAAATAATTTCAAATTTTGATTTAAAACATTTCTGATAATTTTTTAACAATTTTTTTTGATTTTCAAAAATATTTTAAGCAAAAATTTTTCCAGAAAAAATCAAAATGGAATAAATGAATTTTTGGATCTAAATCTTTATGGATCAGAAATAGAATGGTTCAAAAGAATCCCTCTTGAAAATTCAAATTTACTTATCTGATTTCTTTGGTTTTTACGTTTTAGTTCGAAGTATCGGAATATTAGTTTTTAAGTTCAAAAAAGTAAAATTGGGAAATTACTCTCCCTCAAGGGCTCAAAGTGCCAGAAAGTGAAAGTGAAGAGGAAGAGGAAGATGGATTGGTCAACCAATGACAGACACTTCAGAAATCCATTCTCTTCAACGACGGAAATTTTTGGAATTTTTTAGGTGTTTGAGTAAAAAATTCTTCTAATGATTTAAATATTTTTTTTCAAATTTCAATTTTATATCTATAAGGGTAATATCAAAAAAAACAAAAAAACAATTGTGAAAATATTGCGGGGCAAGGATTGTTAATTTTTGAAAATATTTTTTTTGTATTTTTAGAACTTTTAAATTACAAAATTTATAAAAATATTAATGGAATAGAGAAGAAGAATAGGTAGAATAGGACATATTTTGGATCCACTTTCATCAGTGGTTGGTGTTGGGGCGACAGATGGTGTTTGGGGTTTGGGGAGGAGAAGAATGGGTCGATGGAATAGATACTATTGGATAGGAAGGATGGGTTTTGGGTGGGGACGGGGACCGTTTAATTTCCTCCACGAAAATTGATTACCCTTTTTCTGGGATAAAAAGGCGAAAATGGTGTAAAATGTACTGTATAATGGGGTGAGTAAAATGATAAAAATATATATAATGGATCATAATGCAATAATGGATACATTAAAAAAGTGGTAGAGATGATCAGCAAGTTCAGGTTCCGGTTTTTTTCCGGTAAATCGAAATTGGTTACGGCCATATCAGATTTTTTCGCTTAAAAATGCAAAAAGAAATATCACTTTACTTAATGTAAAACATAATCTCTTACTCTCTTACGAATCTCTTACTTTTAGGGTTTTCGAATTCAGTTCAATTTAATCATTTTTATGGGTTTGAATTTGTTTAAATGTGAATTTTCAACAACGACAAAAAAATAAAAAATAAAAACCAAAGTCTGCTGTAGTTGTATTGAAAGTTTTCGCAGAATTAACAATTCATAAACTAAAAGTGAAAATCAAAACTAAGGAAAACATGCAAAAACTGGAAAATAATTTGGAATTAATTCCTTAAAAATGGTAACTATTTGTTACATATAATTTGTCTTTAAATTTTTTAAATTATTAATAATATTTTTTAATTTAATTTTTGGATAAAATTTCTTTTTCGACTTTTGACTTTTCGAAAATTTTTTGTCTTAAACTATTTTGCAGAAACATAAAATATAATTTATTTTTGCGGCAAATTTCCCGAGGGGCCGTTGCCGGACAGCGACAAAGACAGAACACGCCATCCCAAAGTGATGTT
>JAQIYK010001328.1:0-10052 GCA_034700465.1 Rotylenchus robustus | reverse complement strand
GAAGAGAGGGTGGAGAGGGAAAAAGAAGGGGAGGAGGGAGGGGAGGGGGAAGGTAGGGAGGGGGAGAGGGAAGGGAGGGAGGGGGAAGAGAGGGTGGGGAGGGAAAAAGGAAGGGGAGGGGTGGGAGAAGTGGAAGGGGTGCGCATCGGCGGAGAAAACTGCTGTATTTATTTATTGTATGAAAAGGAAGGGACGGAGGGAGGAAGGGAAGGGGGTTGTGGGCACGGACGGGGAGGAAAGAAGGAAAGACTTGGTCGATCGATGTTGTGGTTGTTGTGGTTGTTGTCTCATTTGCGGCGCACTGTAAAGTAAAGGCCAATGTCCAGCTCGGACCAACTTCAGTGTACACTTTGTGGGTGATTGGAATTGGAAGATGTTCAGGATAAGGGTACTGTAACCCTGATACAATATTCCGATCATTCCATCAAAAATGAATTTGTGGTTGGGTTATCGAAATTACCTTGGGGGGGAGGAGGATAGGTATGAGATATGAGTACCCCACAAAACAAAGTAAGCCAAATCAGTTACACTGAATGGGGATGGAAAGGGTAGTAATACATACAGAGAGGGAAAGAAGGAATGAAGGGTCGGAGGAATTTGGTGAATGGGATGGATGGGCGGTGAGGGAGGGATTACTCAGTCTGCGCGGGCGGGCAGAGCAGGAGAGAGAGAGGAAGAGGGGAGGGTGGGTGAGTTGGTCGGGTTAACGCTGCGGGGAATCGATTTCACTACCAAAATACCTTTCTTTCCCTAAATTGGTGGCGAGGCATCCATTCCATCTCCCGGCGGGGTCGAGCCGGGAAAGAAAAGGAAAGTGGGGGCAAAGAGGTGGGAGGGAAGGGGAGGGGATGAAGGGGGGGATGGATCAGTAGGACCATCCGCTGCGTTTCCATTTGCTTTTTGGTTCAATCACTGGCAATTAAGAAGAAGGTCGGCTTCTGATGAGCAGGTTGGCCCATTCGATTCCATTCTGTTCCGATCCTTCACATTTTGCACCCGGCAAAAACTACTCCTGCCGGAGGAGAATGTCGATAGTGCGTGGAAAGGGGGAAGGAAGGGTTAAAGGGGAGAAGGAAGTCAATGTGTGTTCCTCCCACTTCCACTCCTTCCTCTTCTTCTTCCCTCCCCCCCCCTCCTCCCAACCCCTTCCGCCCTGGTCATCCATCGCTCGCCCGCCCTCTCCTGATCTGCTCCTCTGCCCTCCGGCGAATTCTTTCCTATCCTCCGAGGAATGGGGCCGCGACATATTTTCGTCTCCGTCCGTCCGCCGCGCACACAAACACGCCAATTCCATCATCCCTTCCCCTCCTCCTCCCCCCCATCCCTTCCCCGTATTCATCATCCCTTCCCGCCCCGCCCCCATCCCTTCCCCGTATTCATCATCTCTTCCCATTCCTTCCTTCTTCCAATACACCTCTTCCGCCCCTCCCCGTCCATTCTCGATCAGTGTGACTGTCTGTGGTGCACAGTGATGCCCCAAATCCCGCCCAATGTCCTTCATTTCCTCCTTTGTCTTGTGATGGAATGAATGTGAAAAGAGTGTCATGACCTGATCAGTCTTTTGGTGGGTGGTGCGGAGGAGGGACTAATCATCCAAATTGGAGCAATTTGATACTATTGGGGTGATCGGGGGAGGATGAACCCGATAGGTAAACTATTACAGGGAGAGGGAACAAAAAAAGGATTGTTGAACAAGCCGACGCATGTGGGATCATCAACAGAAAGTCAGAAATGGGCGAAAATGGAAGTGATCGAACGGGGCAGACCAGAAGAGGAGAGGAGAAGAAGTGATCGGTGGGGGAAGTGGGGGAGAATGAGGAAGTGGTCAGGGGAAGGGGTGTTGTTGGGATGGGGGAAGGGGGAAAGGCCAAAAACAATGGAAAGGGAAAGTGGGAAGGGAGGGAAGGGGAGACCATCCCAGCAAACTGATCATCCCCATTGTTCGCCCGTTCAAGGCGAACAATGCTTCCATCGGTCTACTCACTCCATGTAAATATCATCCCTTCTCCCTCCCCTCTCCTCCTTCTTCCCCTTCCCCCTCCCCATCTCCTCCTTCTTCCCCTTCCCCCTCCCCATCTCCTCCTTCTTCCCCTTCCCCCTCCCCTCTCCTCCTTCTCCCTTCCACTTCCCACCCCCCCCCCGGAAGGGGGAACAGATCCGGTGGAGGATCAGTTTAGTCAGTGGAGGGAGGGAATTGGAAGACATTTTGGAGGAGGGCGGAGAGGGAGAACAACAGCAACTGAAGGGCGAGCGAGCAGGGCAGGGAAACGTGGAGAGAGCGAAAGAGAGACAGACACAGAGGGGAGAAGGACCCTTGGTGGGGAGAGGGAGAAGAGAAAGGATCACGACTCAAAAGCAGAACAAAGCCAAAAGATCAATTAGTAATTCAGAACCCATGGGAATTGGGGCCGGGGAGCATGGCCGAGCTGATCAGCCGGGCATTGGTTATCTCATCAGCCGAGGGAGGGTATGTCTACGTAGAGGAGAATGGACAAAACGGATGAATGAAGAAAAGGACTGAACGAGTTCATTCGGAGGGATTTGTCTTTGTTTAGATTAGTATCATATCTCCCACTTATTGACCAATCAAACCCCTGCAGCAGCATTTGACATCAACGAGGAGGACGGGACGGATAGAAAGACCACTGCCAAAGTTATAAAGCCAAAGGAAAAATTACAAATTTCCAATTTATGCAGAGATACAATCAGATGATAGTTTAAAAGCAAATTTTCAAAAATATTGAACAAAAATTTAAGAAATTTTCCGTTCTAGAAATAAAATATTACTACAGAAAAAAGGTAGACAAACAGTTGAGTTTAAAACCTGTATGAGTTTAAGTGAATCCAGATTCAAATTGATTTTATGATGAGGAGATAGAAAAGGGGAAAATTGAATTGGTGAAAAGTTGAATTGGTGAAATTATCAAGTTGAATTGGTGAAATTATCAGTAAAAAGTTGATTGAAAAGGAGAGTGGAGTATGAATTCACAATGAGGCAGTGATGCAGTCAGCACACGTCGGCAAGGGTGAGTGCTGCAGGTGCAGGGGGAGGGGAGCAGCCGAAAGTCGAGGGGGAGAGGGCGCAAAAACAAGGGAAGAAAGGTAAAAAATGAAAAATTATCTAAAATTTCATCAGAAAAATTTCAATTTCTTTTAGTAGGGGGCGCAAAACACCGAGTGCATCGGTGCACCCCCTCCTTGCCGACGTATGGCAGTCAGTCCACCTGTTTCAACTCAATCTTCCAACTTCAGTTCGGGTTCGTTGAAACATTCTGCGGCGAGTCTTTTCAGCTCCGCCCTATGCCTTGCGACTGTGCACAGCACACTTCCCGGCGTGTTCGCCTTCGCGGCGTGTTTCTCCTGTTGATGCGCCTCCACAGATGCCCTCTCATGCGTTGAAGTAAACAGGCAGTATTTGCACTTGTACATTGGCTTACGGAGATGGCGTTCCAATAAATGTACCAAACGTCGCTTCTTGCTGATTGTCTAAATGGATGGGCGATGGATATTATTTCCCTACTGGTTTTCCTTTCCCCCCCCCAGACTAACCTGCCCACAACTTCTGCACTTTGCTCTTCGACTTTCATCTGCAATCGTAATATTGGACAAACGCTTTGGTCTTCCTGGGAAACATTGATTGTGCAATTCCGAAAAGTCAGATCTATGCTTTTCCACATTGGCTATCGGTTCTAGTCCCTAAATAATGCGGGATAATATACGCTATATTAACAAAACTCTGCCAAAGTCTTATTCCAAATATACCTCGCATTCTTTCAATGTGTGGTTATTGCGCATGTGCCTTTGAACTAGTCGTGCTTCTGCCGCACCATACTCGCAAAGCGGGCACTGGTGAAGTGGAATGTGAAGGTGTTGTTCGGCAATATGCCTCGATGTTTGGCGAACATCCATCCCGCAAAGACGGCAGCTGTTAAAATCCTCCACCACGCTGGCAGGCAATCGACGATTGATCCAACCCGGGAAGCATCGTTCATTCCATTCCGCAATCTCTTTTGAGTACCGAAGTAAATTTGCTCTAGGCATCAAGTTGGGTTGGTTCTTATGGGCGCGAATAATATGGTTCCGGACATCGGATGAGCAGGCATAATGAGAAAAATCACAAGACGGACACTCGTACAGTCTTGGTTCTCGCAAATGGTGACGATAGACATGGATCTGCAGAATGAAGAAAAACAATTAATTATTTGGATGGCAATAATTGCCTGTCTGTCCTCCGTCTTCATCTCTTGCCCACACTCCCTGCACCTCACCCTCGCCTCATCAACCGACTGTCTTGATGTCTCGGCTCCGTTACGATCTCCGCCAGCTTTGAATTCTTTGCAAGGGAAACATTGTCTGTAAATGTTTTCAATTTCGTCAATATGCTCATCAAGGCTGCTCAAAGGTTCCTGCGTGGTGTTTGCGTGCGATCGAAGCATATGAGAACGAACTAAATAAAAAGGTAAAATTTCAATTTCCTTAAAAATTAGCTCGATTTTTAACCTTCGTAAGCACTATGAGCACCATGATTTTCACAAATTGGACATTGATAGAGTGGTAAATTGAGATGATCCTTAGCAACATGTCGAAGTAGATTAGTGCCTGGTTTTAGGGCAGTTTGACATAACTATATTATAAAATGACAAAGTTGACTGAATTTATTTAAAAATTAAGTAAATTCTACCTGACATATCCACTCAATTGCATTGACAGTGCTGTCTGATTCACTCAGATGTTGCGTCTTCTCCTCAGGCGTTTCCCTCTGTTGGTTTTGCTGTTTGATCACCATAGCTACGGTCTTCATTGCCCTCTCCATCAGCCCATCCAACTTCGACTTCCTTCTCTCCCCATCCTCCTCATGCTCTTCTGTATCTACTTCGTCTTTTATTTCCATCGTCAACATCATTGGTGTCGGTGACACTTCATCAGATTTTTGTTCATCATCAATTTCCAACTTTAACGGCAGTGTTTCGCTCCATTGCTGTGATCCATCCTCCACGCTAAAATGCCTTTTTCGTTGCCAACCAGGGAAACATTTCTCGTTGAGTGCATCTATTTCATCTCTATAAAGTGTTTCATGTGAAATTGGCTCCAATGAGGCACCTGCATCACCAACAAAATCCTTGTGATCCCATCTTTAAAGAAATTGACATTTAACTTCTGTTCACATACAAAAAAAAACTAACTTGATGTGCCATTTAACACGATGGATATCGTAATTCGAAGAGAAGTCACAGAGAGGACATTCAAATATCTTTTTTGGAAAAATGGTAAATACAAAACAAAACTTGTGGTTGATTTCTACCTTTCCTTTGCGCAGATGCTTGTGGAAAACATGTCTCTGTCTGTCTGATTGGGCAACATCAGCACTGCAAAGTCCTGAAAAAATTCAATAAAAAATTGCCGAGAAAAAACGTCAGCGAAACGAAATGATACCACTCCCGTCAATTCTCAAATTAAACCCTCCTTGCACTCCCTATTAATTTAATTTATCGATTTTTACCGAATGTAAAAAATGAATTAATATAATAAATAAATGTAATCCTGTGCGGTTAGATAAAGTAACCGGTAAATTTTTACCCTTTTTGACATAATTTTTGGGTTAAATTTTTTTTCTTTTCTTACTTACTGCATTGATGGCGTTCACGAGGCCGTGCCTTTCCGGTATTGTTAACTGGACGAACCAATTTCATTTGTCGGTTGGGAAAACATCGAGACTGTAAAACAAAAATAAATAGACCATGTAAAGTTGGGAAAAACCTGGAGTTCTCTAATTTCGTCTGCATATTTTTCCAGATTGCTAATTGGCACAGCATTTTTTGCCTCCTTGGGATGAACTTTGTGAATGTGCTTATTGACTGTGCAACTCTCATAACTGCCAAATTTAAGACAAATGGGACATTCATAGAGTGGCTTTTTCAGATGTCGTTGAGCAATGTGCCGTCCGGGGTACTTAGATTCTTCCCTATTAAATATTAAATGAAAAGGTGGTTAATACTCCTTTTCCTCGACCAGAACTTACATGCACAGATGACAAAGTCTTGAATGTTAAATGTTAAAGTATCTTATCAAAATCCATTAGAAATGTTTGTAGAATACCGATCGCTGTTAGCTCCAGTTTCTTCTTCCGCCGTCTGAGCACAACTCACTTCTTCGTGTTCTTCTTTGCCATTCTCTTCAGTGTCTTTACATGCCTCAACCTCTTCGTTGGCGTTCTGAACTCCGAATAGGCCTCCGATTATCTCTCCAAATCCATCCAGCAAACTGTTCATTCTCGCCACTCCATCACTATTCACTTCATCTCTATCTTCTTTTCGTCTTTTCGAATCTTCGGCACTATATCCGTCTAACTTTCGCTTCTGTTTCCATTCTGGAAAGCATAACTGACTCCACATCTAAATTTTTAAAACCAAAAATGATATTTCGATCTATTATTCAAGACCTGGATTTCTAGCTTATGTTTCTCCTCCTGACTTATTGGTTTTGCATCTTGTCCATGCTGAACTCGACTGTGTTTCTGTACTTCCCAAACCGAGTTCGAGTTTGTATACTCACAATGTGGACATTTGAATAAATCTAACGTAAACAATAAAATACTTTCAGGAAGTCTTGGATAAAGTAAAGCTCCAACCTTTTTTCTTCAAATGAACCATGTAAACATGCCTTTGACGTGCTGTAGAACATATATCCAAATCACAAACCTTAAATTCGATTAGATATAGAACAGACACAGCATACAAATACATAAGGGAATGAGGATGCCTGACCATTTTTATAAATTTAGCATGGATAATCATAATCAGTTAGAAAGAACAAGTGAGCAGACATAGACAAGCATTTCTCGATTTCTTACCTGACAGTGTGCTTTACGGATAGCTTTTGAATCGACCATTGAGGCTCGGCAAGAAAGTACACTTGAATCATCACTGTGAGGTGAGTTGGAAGATGCAGGAAAAATAAGAGATTTGAGAGCGGTGCCAAAGATGTCAAACTAAATATTAGGACAGAGTTTTGCATATTTGTTTTTTTTTACTAAATACATACATATTAGAATTCCAGCGAACATTTTAAAGGAAAAGAGAGAGGATAAATAGATACGTATAACTGACGTGATAACTGACACGTATCAATACCATTCAATGCGCTTCGATCTGCGCTAATAAGATGGTATCGTGAGAAGTTTGCTACAAAAAAATACAGAAAAATTTCAAAACTGCAAAAAATGGCGTATTTTCGAATATTGGCGATTTATTCTAAAATTTCTCTAATTTTTTAAAACTCTTATAGTACCAGCTTGTAGCGCAGATCGAGCTTGTAGCAGAGGCGCATCCGATCACACATGCAGAGAAGGGAGAGGGGGCTATGGGGATGGGGGCTAAAGCCCCCTTCGAAATGCCAAAAATGAAAATTTTTTAAATGGTTTTCTTTATGTTTTCAAAATTCGAATAAAATTTTCGCGAACTATCGAAAATCGAACTACGATAATTTAGTTCTTAAGCCAAAAATGTACTCCCTAAAAATTGATTTTTCGATGCAAATAAGAAAGGTCGCCAAAAAATTTTGAGTTTCAGCCCCCTCCGAAATATTTTTCTGGCCTTTGCACACATGGATCTGTTACGTGTAAGTTATCTAAAATCAGCAAACATCTGGGACGGAACCCAGGGGACGGAAACGTTTCAGTCTGTTTCCTTCGATATGTATGTATGTAGTACGTGCATAAATACCTTATTTTCTCTAAAATCTCCTCTGAGGAAAGAAATTTTTCTTCGCGAGGGGAAAAATATGGGGAAGAACTCATTTTTGAACCTTCCTTCAATGAAAATCAAAAGGAATAACGGGTAATTTTTCATATTTTTAAGGGCAATTTTTCATATATCATGGTTGGAATTTTTTCGAAAATTAAGGATTTTGCAATTTAAAAAAATGGTAAAATGGAGACTCCGAGACACCCCGCTATTTATGGTTAAATCCAATTTCAGAAGTAGAGTTTTAAAAGACAGAAATACGGTATATTTGATGTGTGTTTGCCGCTTTGCCGTTCCATACCTTCGGATTTTCCTCTCCCTCCGTTATCAATTCCAATTTCGGCGAAAGTGCCATACCGCTCGAGCATGGGTTTGTTTCTGGATTAACCGCATTCTCCAAAATGCCTCTTAGCAATATGTCAATTGGATCGTTGTTTGTGTTGTCGTTATTCCCATCATTTCGGCCAAAAGTATCGCATCCCAATTCTTCGCCGTTTTCAATTTGATCGTGCTAAATGAATATATTTATCACCTTTTTTTTGAATTCCGATGCCCTCTCTACCACCTGTACATTCGCTGAATAATCCACATTCGCCTAAAAGATGAAATTCGATGTTAGGTAAGATCAACATATGTATGTTAACAGTGGCTTATTTATAGGGGGCTAGGCGGCTGGGGCTGGGGTGCGCCGTGCGCACCCCCTCTTAAAACAAGCAGCACCCCGGGGTGCTGGCTATCTATCGGTGCAGGGGCGTAGCCAGCAGGGGGGGGAAGGTTCTCAAAAATTTATCGCCGAAATATGAAATTTAGCCATCAAACTAAAAATACAACCCCCCCTAAAAATCGACTTCGGCGCGAATAAAAAAAAGTCGCCGCGCCGAAGACGCGGCGAAAATTAAAAAATCCTCGGTACGCCCCTGCGCACCCCCTCCTCCAGAAAATCCTGTATTGGCCACTGGTTTATAGTTTGATGTTTGATCCCTTTTTCAAAACCAAAGGACTCTTTTGTTTTCAAAAAAAGATTTTCTTCAAGTTTTAAAATTACTTTAAAATTTAAAAAAGCGTTTTTGTGTTGAAAATCAAAAATTGACAAAAAAGGGGGATACAAACTATGTACAAAAGTACCGTTATGGGCTTATGGGTAATCATGGGCGTAGCCAGGGGGAATTCTCCCCCTCCCCCCAAAATGTCAAAAATTATAAATTTTGAATAGGGTACCACTTTTCGTTTCCAAACACGTTTTTCGCTCGGCGCCTATCGGCGCCGCAAAACAATGAAAATTGAGCTCTCAAACCAAAAATACACCCCAAAAAATCGATTTTTTGCTGCAATAAAAAATGCACCCTTAAAAATCGACTTTTCGGCGCGAATAAAAAAAAGGTCGCCAAAAATTTTTGGATCCCCGAAAATTCCGAAAAAAAATAATAAAAATTATCCGAAAATTTAAAATCCGAAAATTTTTCCCGAAAATGTTTCCTGGCTACGCCCTTGTGGGTAATAATGAATAAAAGTATTTC
Source organism: Rotylenchus robustus (assembly GCA_034700465.1). NCBI lineage: Eukaryota > Metazoa > Nematoda > Chromadorea > Rhabditida > Hoplolaimidae > Rotylenchus > Rotylenchus robustus. The sequence continues at coordinate 793 of JAQIYK010001328.1, read as the reverse complement.
TTACCAAAAGCCAAACGTGTGTTTTATTCTGAATGTTCGGTGCTAGAAGTGTCTCCGCAACAAATTTTGCGTGTTGCTAAAGTGGGGTAGATAAATCCAACATTTTAAATATATATGGGTTATTTATTCAGAGTAGCCAACAAAAAAATGAGAATGAAGAAAAAATAAGATTTTGGGGTAGAAAGTAAGGGGCACCAAAATGTCATAAATTTGCTAAAATTTGTTTATAGAAATCTTGGCACTAGTATCAAATCACCCCCAACCCCAAAATCAATTTTGAGCAAAACCATATTTTGACCTTTTTTGCATTTGTTATTTTGTTTTTTTTGGCTTAAAACACCAAAAAAAAAAAAACGCGCTAAAAAACGGAAAAAATTATGGGGAAAGGTTGAAAAAAATTGATTGAGGTGATTCGATACTAGTGTCGGAATCTTCATTCGAATAAATGTGAGTAGATAATTATTTCTCTCCAACAATTACAATCTTTTTAAGCAATTTGTATTTGATAGGAGCAAATGGAACATTTCAGGCAAATTGTGCTTTTCTTTAGACGTCATTTAAAAACGCATAAACTCATTTATCACATAAAATGACTCATTTTTCCCATAAACTTAATTTCTCAATAATTTTTTAAATTTTCTAATTGTTAAATAAAAGGGTTTTAAATAGCGTTGATCCCCGTCCCTGATCCCCCCTCCCCCGGGTTTTTCGCCTCCGAAACCAAAAAATGCACTTGCCCCCCCCCCCCCCGTTAATGATTTGCTCCCCTCCCTGTTAATGCGTTAGTACCGTC
>JAQIYK010001327.1:0-10056 GCA_034700465.1 Rotylenchus robustus | reverse complement strand
AAAATGGAATTTTTTAATTTTCCGTAATTTTTCAGAAAAAAAAAATTTTAAAATAAAGTTTCCAACTCAAAAATAATATTAAAAATAGCGTTTTTTTTTTTTTTGCTCAAAATAGATCAAAATGGATTCTTTTTTTCCACTCCCATAAAACACACTAAAATCTAAAAAAAATATTTTTATTTAAAGGGAACTCCCTAAACCCAAACATCCCTAATAAGAATTCGCCACTCCTAAATTTCTTCTGATCCATTTTTTCTGCTGGATTCTTTTCCAGAATTTTTTGGCTAAAAATAAGTTAAGAAAAAAGAGCAAAAATTTCATTTGAATTTATTTTTCAGTTGAAAGGCTATGACTGTTGCATTGGAATTGCTCGCTGGCTGGGCCGGCCGGAGGACAAAGACTGCACTTTGGTCACGCTGCTCCGCCAGCTCGGCGCCGTCCCCTTTTGCTACACAAATGTGCCCCAAACATTGCTCAGCTTCATGTGCTCCAACCCCGTCTATGGCACCACGCTGAACCCACACGACCCAAAAAGGTATTAGGTAAACTCGAAGATTGAAAAAGTCGAAATTTTTTGAAAATTTTTACTGAAATTCAGGAATAGGCACCAACATTAATATAGGTATTGGACTTGGCATACTCTCCCGCTCTCCCCAATATTATTATATATCCCTAGTCTCTACCCTGATTCAAGAAATGTGTTGAAGATACAAACATTAAAATTATTCAAATTGAAAAAATCGATTTCAGTTTTCATTTTTATTATTTAATAACCCCTCCTACAGCCCAAAAGGGTATTTGAGTTTGAACAGGCCGTATGTCACCTTTTTAAAATGAATTTTAAAAAAACCTTGTTTGTTACCTTGTTGGCCTTTGTTTTAAAAATATTATTATTTTTAATATAATTATTTTTTAATTTTTAAATATTTTTTACAGCTTAGTTTTACGTTTTTTTTTAATTGTTTTTGATTATTTCAGAACTCCCGGAGGCTCGTCGGGTGGCGAAGCAGCACTGTTGGCCGCCGGAGGCACGTCTTTCGCCACCGGTGGTGACATTGGCGGCTCGTTGCGCATCCCTGCCCATTTCTGCGGACTCGCAACACTAAAACCGGCACAGTGTAATTATAACAAAATACAAAAATAAATAAAATTAAAATATTATTAAAAAATTACATTGAGTTTTTAAGTCAAAAAATTAAAATATTATTTTTTTATTAAATTAAAAATGTTTAATGAAAGATGGATTTAAATCTTAAAATATTTATGTTTATTTTGATAATTTTTCGAAAAAAAATCTCAAAACAATTTTTATTTAAAAAATTAAATTATAAATTGACTTAAACTTAAAAAATTAATGTTCATATTCATAATTTTTTGATTGTGAAACCTGAAGTTTGATTAACAAATGCAGAAATCCACCCCTGATTTTTATATATTTGTACATATGTGCAAATATATTAAAAATTATAATTTTTAAAATGAACTTGAAATAAAAATTTATATAAAATTAAAAGATGTATGTAATATTTGTTTGTTCCCCAACCACTGCAGACCGTTTCGAGATTTCAAACGCGCACAGCGGGGTCCCGGGCCATGGTCGACTGGGTTTGGGCACTGGACTGTTCACCAAATCGGTGGAAGAGGTAAGGAATTAAAAAATAATATATTTTAAAAAATGGATTTTTTTAGTTGTTGCACAAAAATGGCACCATGTACTTTCGAAATGTTCAAAATTTATAAATTATAACAATAAATGTCGAAAAATGTCATCTTATGATAATCCCAATGTTATACTAAAAGAATTTATGATTTTTAATAGAAATTTGACCATTATTGAGCAAAAATTTTAAGTAAAAAATCCCAAAACTTTCGGCTCCGCTCCAGCTCCGGCTTCGACCTTTCAAAATTTCCAGCTCCAGAACCGGTGCTTTTGAGTCGGTGTCGGTGCTTTTCAGGCCCGTAGCTAGCCCCAAATTTCGGAGGGGGAATTTCGGTTTGGGGGGGGGAATCATAAGGAATTTTCGAAAAAATTCGATTCTTAGGGGTGTATTTCTTCCTAAAATTTTTAAATTTTGGCATTTCGGGGGGGGGATTCCCCCCTATTCCCCCCCCTAGCTACGGGCCTGGGCTCCAGGGTGTGCACCGTAAAGCAAAAAGAAACCAGAAACCATAGTTTATTTACGTTCTTTTTTCTTTTGAGAAAATGAATTTTATTATAGTTTAGAAAATTATATTAATAAGATAAGATACATAACAGAATGGACTTTTGTGTACAAAATTTTCTAAACTCATTGACCCACTCTACTGGTCGTCAAACATTCTATAATTTAGATCCGATATTATTTTTGAACCGATATTTTTTTAGATCTGATATTTTTGATTCCGATATTTAACATTTTATTTAACAAAACCAAATAAATCAATAATGAAATTCTGTTTAACCCCAATTTTATGTGTTGACGCCAAACTGAATATGTTTTAAACTCTCAAACAAAGAAATTATTTGAACAACCTGTTCCTTGGATTTAAACTGTTCTTCATGTTTCTCATCCAATTTTTCGCCCTTTTCCAATGGTACGACCATACGTACTCGTTTTCCATCTTTTTTACCTTTCAACACCAACAATTCATTTTCATTTGAATTGAGCATCACGTCTCCCCTTCTTATTAGTTTCATTCTCAAAAAATTTTTCCATGGGTCATTTTCATTTGTTCCCACTACCCTTTTGCACTAAAAAAGTAAAAAATTCAAAAAAATTAGCATTTAAATTGTAGTCGGAAAGTATAATATTGATGTAAATAATAGTACCTCATTGCCCAATTCGCTGATTTTGCCAAAATCGAAAATGCGAAAAATTATGCGGAACAAATCACTCCATGCGTCGGCGCCAAAAGTGCCACCATAGGTTTTGATAATTTCGAAGAGCACAGTCAGACTGCGCGTGCGCACATCCAGTTTGCATCTGTTGATGATGCAGGACAGTTCAAATATAATGGGAAACCAGCCAACTAGCCACACGGGTTGCCCCTCTGTATTGTAGTGTGCTTATTCTTTCTGTTACCTTAATTTATTTTCAAAATGTGCTACCTCCGTGTTGGATATTTTCTTTTGAGCTGCTTTTTTGTTGATGTCCCTCATTTCTTGGCATCTCTGCACTAGTCCACCTGGTGTTGATCAGGTCTGTATGATTCGCTATCATTGTAGCAGCCAAACGAATCAGACGAATTGCCTTGAACAATGTTGGTTAATTTTATGTTCATTACACTCACCTCCATGCTCGTATCCGGAAATGCAGTGTTACAAGCAAATTCCGACAAACATTTTATTGACTCTTGAAACGAGTCCATGAGTTCAGTAAAATGATGTGGGAAAATGTCCGCTTAATATTTGCATTTTATTTTCGTTTTTTATAACTACTTACTAATAATTTCTGTCATTGTTGTGAACGCTGACTCTACAATCCTCTCATCCTTTTCGCTTGCTGCCATTGTATACAACGAGAAAATGTTCTTCCAACCCGAACGAATTTTGTCCGCGTGCGAATGGACCATGTGAGTTGCGCAGGTGACTATCATTTCCCTGCAGGACAGCGACTTGTTTCGACTCATGATCACTTCAATAAAGACGTTTTGGAAAAAAATTAAGCAGTTACGGGCGATAAACGATAAAGGGAATCTCTCGCCGGGCAGTGGCGTAGCCAGAGGGGGGGGGCAAAAATTAAAAAAATTTAATAGGGTCCCCCCTCTTGTTTTCAAAAATCGTTAAAAAAATTTCGCCGCGGCGCCTGTCGGCGAAACAATTAAAATTGAGCTCTCAAACCAAAAATGCACCCCTAAAAATCGACTTTTCGGTGCGAATAAAAAAAAAGTCGCCAAAAATTTTTGGATTCCCCCCCCGAAAATTTTTCCCGGCTACGCCCTTGTCGGAGCCGGAGTTTTTTATGGTCGTAGGCTTGATGTTGGAACCAACAGCCAACTCAAACTCAACTCTCTCTTCCCTCTCTCTCTCTCCCCAGTTCCCCACAGCCACAGCAGTTTGCAGAATGTCAGCTTATTTTTCCCTTCGTTAAACTGCATGCAACTGCAGTGGGGGTTTAGGCACCTTTTTTCAAAAATTTATCTTTTAATATTTTATTTTTAAAATTGATAAGGAAAAACACGACGCTGATAAGAAGAGTTCCGGCGAAAGGAGGAGACTCTATATATAGAGTCTCTATATATATGTAAAATGTAAAATCATTCCATTTTTTATTCCACCAATTTCATTTTTCCGTTGCAACAAGCAAAGCAGCAGTGTTCATTCGATAATTTCTTTCTTTTTTCATGTTTTAAAAAAAATTGTATGTAAAATAAAAATTGGAAAATCTAAAAATTTATTTTTGGCTTTTTTTTGAATGGATGGATGGATGGAGTAGTTTACGCAAAGATATTTAAGATAGTAGATAATAGGGAGAAATACTTCTACGCTGTTAAATGAAGAAAATTAGAATTCAGTTATTAATACCGGGGCTAGGGCTAGGGGTCCAAAATAATAAAATAAAAATAAGAAAAAGGATCTGTCAATCAAATTCATTCATTCACTATTCACTTTCAAGCTTTCAACTCATATTTCATATCATATCCGAAAGAATTTTTGGGGCCGATCATGTCAAAAAAATTGCTAAAAGTATCGACGGGCGTGAAAAGAAAAAGGTAAATAAAGTGGCTGCTAAATAGTTTTTTCCTTCCATTTTTTTCATTTCAAGGGATTATTGATTATATGGACCAAGAAAAAACAAATTTCGACCAAAGTGAGCTGAGATATTTGGCGCCAAATAAAAGCGCTTTTTTCGACGAGAGATGTGATGACTGATGAAGAAGAGAGTAAAATTTAAATCAATCTACTATCATATATTATTTAAGCATTAAATTTAAATCAATCCGCTATACTTTTTAATTAATTCTTTCTCCAGTCGAAATGTCATCAGTTCTTGACCAGCTCAAACAACATTCAACTGTGGTGGCGGACACTGGGGATTTTCATGGTTGCTTTTACTAAACTAAATATTCACATATAGTTTTTGTTTGAATAAATTCAATTGCTTTGCTTAAGTATCACGGTCAGGGGCGTAACGAGCTCATGGTTTTTTGGGGGCCTGTACAAGGGCCTGTACAAATTTTTTCGTTATAACGTTATGTTTAGAAAAAAAACTCGTTTTTAACCGAAAAATGCTAAAATTTGGCAAAAAAACTTTGGAAATCCGCGGCGCTGATCCGCGGCGCCGTTGCGTATTTTTTGCCGACAAAAGGGTTCCCCTTTGAAAAATTTTCTCCCTTCCGACGACCCCCTGCCGCCCTCGTTACGCCCCTGTCCATAACCAACTTAAAATTTGGTTATGGTAAGGCAAATACCCAATAAGTCAAAATGGGTAAAAATCAGGTTTATCTTATTTGAAATGAAAATCTGATCTACCATTTTTAGCCATCAAGACCTTCAAACCGACTGATGCCACAACCAATCCGTCATTGATTCTTGCCGCATCCAAAATTGACAAGTACAAGGAGCTGATTGGCAAAGCGGTTCAATATGCAAAGACAAAGGCGGCTGGGAAACCGGCACAAATGGTTTGTTCGCTGGCCATGGACAAGGTATGAGTTATTAATATTTTTGGATTAATCTTATTTTGATATAATCCACTTTTCAGTTATTCGTCCTGTTCGGCAAGGAAATCTTGGAAATTGTGCCAGGACGTGTGAGCACTGAAGTGGATGCAAGGTTGAGCGTTGAGACTACCTTTGGTCAAATATTTTTACAAAAATCCTTGAAATCCTGATTCTCAGGTGTCAGCTGATCAGGATTTCAAGGATTGCGAAATAAAATTATAATTGTAGGAATTCTTAAAAAAAATTGGTTACTTACAGACTTTCTTTTGACAAAGAGGCTTCGATCGAGAAGGCACTGAACTTTATCAAGCTTTATGAAGAGGAAGGCATCAAGAAGGAACGAATTCTGATCAAACTCAGTTCAACTTGGGAAGGCATTGAAGCAGCAAAGTTTGTTTGGAATAAAGCAATAGAGTAGAGTGACCATTCTATATGCTAAAAGGTCAAAGAAGAAGATAAATTGTTACTAATTAGCATACAATTAGCTTGAACCAGAAAAAGAAAAGTAAATCTTACGTCGTGATTTTCAACTAAGTATTAAGCAATGAACGTTTACCTAAATTATGCGTCGATTGATAGAATGGACAGCTGTAATTTGCAATTTAAAGTAAAAATGTGATTAAATTTTAGTATGTTATAAAAATATTGAAATTTCAAGGGTTCTCGAGTCGAAGCACGGAATTCATTGCAACATGACACTGTTGTTCAACTTCCATCAGGCGATTGCTTGTGCTCAGGCCAAAGTCACCCTTATCTCGCCTTTTGTTGGTTTGTATAATTTTTGTCAAAAGAAGTAACTTCTGAAACTAAAAAACTAAAAAAAATTGAGCGATAATACTACTACAATTAAAAAGAGCGATAATAATAAAAAAAAGGAAATCGTGGAAAATATATAACTAGAGATCGACACGATACGATATCGTCGATATTTTTCGAGATATCAACTCGAAATACCGATCGAACCTTTTTAGTTTTTCGATATTTCTAAATCGAGATTATCGTATCGAAATATCGATCGAACCTCTTTGCTCTCGAACCTTTTTGTTCTCTATATATAACATATGCCTTATTAGGCCGAATTCTGGATTGGCATGTGAAGAACACGGAGAAGAAGGAGTTTGACCGGAACACTGACCCGGGCGTGCAAAGTGTGCGGGCGATCTACAATTATTACAAGAAGTTTGGCCACAATACCCAAGTGATGGCCGCCTCATTTCGCAACACGGAGGAGATAAAGGGGCTAGTGGGCTGTGATCTATTGACAATAAGGTTTTTTTCTAAATCTTACAAAAATAGACTTTAAATACAAAAATCCATAAATTTCGGCGGAAAATCTAGGCTGGCATTTCGTTTGGGAACGGGCCCGTATCCTGAATTAGATTTCAGGGGGGCTATGTACAAAAAAAATGTTGGGTGTGCCATTTCTTGGCGACCTTTTTTTATTCGCGCCGAAAAATCGATTTTTAGGGGGTGTATTTTTAGTTTGAGAGCTCAATTTTTTTTTACTGATTTTGGGTACCAAAAAGGAAATCCTAATGAAAAAACTATAGTTTCGCGTTTTTTTGTTGTTGTGAATTACTATATATATTCTTATAGAAACGTGCCGGTATGTAATAATGTAATCCTAAATTTTGTGTGTTTAGTCCTGCTTTGTTGAGCGAGTTGGCCAATGACACACAGAAGGTTGAGCCAGTGCTAACGGCAGAGGGCGGCAAAAAATGTGAGCTGCAAAAAGTTGAGGTTGACGAAAAGATGTTCCGCTGGGAGATGAACGAAGACGCGATGGCTTGCGATAAACTTGCCGACGGCATCCGACGCTTCGCCGCCGATGCAATAAAACTGGAGGAACTGATCCTAACATATCTTTGAGCAAAAAATTACGAATTTTTGACTGTCGGTTTTTCACTTCATTCCTAGTTTGCCATATGACATTGTTAGATCTATTTATAGAAATAGTCATTTTACATTTATTTTTGTTGATTTAACTTATTTAAAAAATATTTTCAATAAAAAATTGGTAACCATTCTTTGTACCTTTTCTATTCTATGTTCATTTTACTATTTTGTTACTTTGATTTATTGATTTTGTTTTTTGTTTACATAAGCCAGGTTTAAACACACACAATGGAGGCAACACTTTCGGTGCTGTCGCAAGCGGATGGAGCTTGTGAATTGAGTCAAGCAAGTGTGGCAGCTTATAGATTAAAAAATTGGTTGAAAAGTTTTCTATCAGATTTATTTTTTCTTTGGACAATTAAATCAGGCAAAATTTGAAACGAAATGCAATGTAGGGGCACAGCAAAATTTTCCTGTCGAGAATGAATTGTAATTTTTTGTGAAAAATTTAGGTCAAGGAAAGATTTTGTGTGGCGTAACCGGGCCTGGCGATGTGTCTGGGTCAAAACGTTTGTTCGACCGTTCAAATGTGTTCTTCAGTTTTAATAGATTGCCGACCAGGAACAAGGGTTGGTTCATTTCAAATTCATAAAATTCTCATGAATTGGGACCACACAAGAATTTTAAGGCGAACAAAATACGGGGAACTTGTAAATAGAAATCCTCGACCCCATTCACTCACACATGCCACTCGTGAATTTTATTTTCTCAGCGTTTTACATTAGCGAGCTCTTGTCTCCACTCATCATACTTTAGATGGGCCATTAAAATTGCTTAAAGGGTTGTTTGGTTTGTTATATGTGAACTTATGTGTTTTATATCCATTTATTGTTTTCATGCTTCAACAAGCTTTGGTACAAAGGAATTATAGGGGTGGGTACCTCCTACCATCAAAAGGGGGTCCGAGAGGGGGACCTTCGGACGAGGAGGGGGGGGGGGGGCGGAGAAAAAAAATTGGGAAGGTCGGTGAGGGGCGTACCACGTGTGTTCTACCATTAAATAAAGCGGCAATTTTCTGTCGATGTCCATAAAAAAATTGTAACAGGTTATCCGGCTACCGTTCTATGCACACAGCGATAGCTATTACCCTATCCTACTCACCATGAAAAACTGCATAAAAATTTATAAATAACCAACATACGAAAAAACGCAAAAAAAACACCCTTTTTGGGCATTTCAAACGTTCAAATGCTTCGCTAAAATCAGAAAAACGTCAGAAAATTCTGAAAAACGGTGAAAAGTTTCTAAATAGTGTTAAGTTTATGTTGCATACAAAATTTCGAAAAATCTATCACTTCCCGTAAAATGCTATCAGACTTACTATTCAATTTAACAAAAAATGGATAATTCTCGATGTCATTTTCCACTTAAAAGTACCTTCAAATCATTCCGAATCGAAAAGATATTGTCATTTTCGGACTCTCCGTAGTAGAAAACCCCCAGCAAGTGAACCAAAATTGCTGCAAAAAATTGGATTTAAAAAATTCAGAAAAATTCAAATGTGCACAAAATATTGCCGCTCGGAACACATGTGGGCCGGGGCCGGGACTTCAACTACGCCTTTCACTATTTCGTTCGTTAACGTAGAATTTGTATTTTTCTTTTCCGCCACACTATTTCTTTTTTCCCTACAATGTCTGACATTTTCTTATTTTATTTTTCTCTGACTTTAAAAAAAAATAGTTGAAAAAGGTTGAGTAAAAGTTGAGTTTATTTTTTTAAAGAGCAAACAAAGCGTTCATAAAAAACGTATTTAACGTAGCTACATCTTTTTTTCTCTGTCAACGTAGCTATGCCACAAGTCCCTGCCCTAGAGACTTATTGAGGCATTGCAAGTTGCAACATACAATAAAAACTTTAACCATCTTTTTGTCATTAATACTTGTTTTGTTAACCGTTAAACAGGGGCGTAGCTAGCCTCGAGTTTCGGGAGGGTGGAGGGTGGAGACAAAAATTTGGTGAAATTAATAAATTAGCCTGTGATATGGCTTCCATATCACAGCCTGTGATGTTGTGATATGTGATCGTATAAATTATAAATATTGTTTTTTGTTGTAGAAAAATACAAAATTTGTATCTATTTTATTTTATTATTTTTATTTTCTAAGGATGATTAAAAAATAGGAATCGTTGACCGTTTTTTCGGACGTTAAAAATGAGGGTAAAAGATTAAGGACGGTAAACTTTTAAGAAAAAAACTGCAATGGAAACTGCAATTGAGCCCTCCCCCCTCCCTCCGAAATACTACTTAATAGTACATTGATTATACTATATTATGTATATGTTTACGTTATATTTGTACTTACGCAGTTTAGGTCTCCCTTATTCAACAAACAAAACGGAGCAAACAAAACGTTTTTTTTCAAGCAAAGTTATTTCTTCAATTAAAATGACTATGGCTTTTTAAGCAGAGGTCGCAAGAAAAATTTTTTCAAATAAGGTCAAAAATAAGGACGCACCAAAATGTCATAAATTTGCTAATATTTGTTTATAAAAATCTTTATCAATCAAATAAAA
>JAQIYK010001326.1:0-10056 GCA_034700465.1 Rotylenchus robustus | reverse complement strand
CCCCCCCCACACATTTTAAGACCAGCCACAGCTCATTGGCACTCAAAGCCAATCCGCAAAGCCTTTCAAGAGATAGAAGAGAGACACAACAAAACCATTGGAAGCAAAAAACAAAAATAATAAAAAAATTACCGAAGGGAACAGCAAAAAAACTGAAACCATTGGATATTAATACTCTACAAGTACCGAACTAAATTGCCTACTGTATTCATATTTTCCGCTATCGATGTGTGACTGAGCTCGTGGCTAATTATTCGTTCACCATCTCAATTGAGTACGGTCAGAACGAATTGCTAAGGTACTGTATTTCACAATAATTGTTTGGTAATATGTTTTTTTGTTCAATATGAAGTTTTGCAATTGATTTAAAGCCTTTTATATTGCTTAAAAATCGGTATTTTGTTCCGTGGAGCGTTACATTTGGCATACTGTAATCAGGGCAGCTATTTTTTGGCGTTTTGTGCCATTCCCATCAGGCCGATGATGTTGAGTGTCTCTTCTCGACGCGACACGTGAACTTTGGACACAACACTGGAATTCCCATTCGGCGCACCAGGGAGGGCATTGAGCGGCCGGCAGAAATCTGAAAATAGAAATTTTTTGTAGAAAAATGTAAAAAACGAATTAAACTTTTAAAATCGGACCCTCAGGATATCAAAAATTAAACTTAGCAAAATGACAAAGAGTTGCGTTTCTGAAGTTTGTGATAAAACATCTTTAAATTTGGATGCTACAAAAAAGTTTCTCGAACCAACAATTGACTTTCCGCAAAAAATTCCACAATTTACCTCCAAACAAGTAGTTTCTAAGTTTTATCAAATGTCAGCAAAATCAACCCCCATATCTTTTAGTTTTTCTACATATCTCAAATTTTTTGGAGCCGCGAATTTTGAGAGTTCAGAGTTGGAACCGCGAGAAGGGTTGGTGCCGGAGCCTTAGTCGAAAATGTCGAATTCCCTACACTGCTCGGGAAGTACCTTATATCTATTCAGAATGTTAGCGAAGAACAGAAACATTTCCATGCGGGCCAGCGACTCGCCCAGACATTGGCGTTTGCCGAGTGCGAATGGGATCAGTTCGTCCGTCTTGCGCACATTGCCCCGCTCGTCCAAATGGCGTTCCGGCCGAAAGGCTTTTGGGTCGGGGAAAATCTGAGGGGAGGGGGGGGGGAGTAAATTTGGGCGGAGGGGGTTGTCCAATTTTACGGGTCGGGTTTCGGATTACAGGCAAATAAAAAAAGATGCGGATTTCGGGCCTGCCAACCCTGACCCTACCCCATCAAAACCCACCGTCGGATCCATGAGCACCACCGAGATTTGCGCCACAATTGGTTGTCCCCTCCGCAGTGTCCATTCGTCCACCCGCGTGTCCTTCATCATGCGATGCGGAAAGTCCTGAGCCACCACATTGCCGACCCGAAGCACTTCCTTCAGAGGGAAGGAGGAACACAGATTTTAATATTAAAGTTGATTTGAGATGTTTGTTTAGTTCATTAAAATCAAAAAATTTGAATAAAGCACAAAAAGGTTGCACATACATAAAACAAAGAATTTAGCGATGATATAAACAATAAACAGTACATCACGCAAAAAATAGTTTTTTTAAATTGCCTACGGGCACAGAATAATATTTGAGTTTACACCATGACGTGGTGTTGTAGGATAACATGTTGGTGCGCAACATGTTTTCCAGTCCAAGTTTTGACATACCGTATTTCCTCAAAAAAGTCCCCCTGGGAGATATTTTTCAACCCCCTCCGAGAAGGGGAGTTTTTAGAGGGGGAGATTTTAGAGGGGGGCTTATATTTCAACCCAAAAATTTTTGGGAAAATTTCGATTTTTTGGGGGAAAAAAATTCGAAAAAATAGATGGTTTTGGAAAAAAATCAAGAAATTTTCCATTTTTTCTCTGAAAAATGGTACAAAACAGCATTTTTTCGCTTAAAAATAGCAAATTTCGTTAAAAAACACAAAAATTCATTATAAAATTCATATTTTTTGGAAAAATACAACCCCAAGAAAAAATTCCCCCTTGAGGGGGGGGGGTTAGAGGGGGACTTTTTAGAGGAAATACGGTAAACAAAACAAAAAAAACCCACGTTAACGGCTGCCGACGTGTAGGGCAGCTTGAGTCGGTCGGCCCAGCAGATCATCTGCTGATGTTCGTTGCCCACCACCCGGTCCAACTCCTCATGGATCTTAGCCATCACTCCCGGATTATGCACCATATATGCCGTTCCCCAGGCCAGCGCTGTCGTCGTTGTTTCCTATGGTAAAGGGATACTGTAACATATTCTAATTGAGGTGATACTGTATCAAAGATGAATTGAGAGGATACTGTATCTGATTCGATATAATGGGTTCTCTGGTTTGAGATGAGGAGTACTGTGCATGAAAGAGAATACTGTATCACAGTTGAATTTAAAGGATACTGTATCAGAGTTGAATTTAAAGTATACTGCGTCTGATTTGATTTTTGTACTCCATGTAATATACCTGCCCGGAAATCCAGAGATCGAACAAAGTGGCCTTTAGTTGGTCCAGTCTGAAAAAGGCAGAGGTTTTTATGTCCGGTTAAACATATATAAAATGGCGGCTATGTTTATCGCAAAATTTAAAAATTATTCCAAAAATTATTCAAATATTATTTAAAAAAAATTGTTCATTAATTGTCACTACTCCAATTTTCAACAGTTTGCCGCTCACGTGTAGTCGTGCTGCTCGCCCGCCCTGTCCCTCTTCAGCTTCTCCTTCAGAAATGCCTCCATGAAGTCCGTCGACTGTGTCTCCCATAGGTGTTCGTCCTGCTCCAACTCCTTCAGATGCTTCTCAATTTGGGCGTTAAAGAAGCCGAAGAAGCGATCGTGGGTTTCCTCCAAATTTTCAAAAATTTCCAAAAAATTAAAATTTCAAAAAACTTTGACAAGTGCATAGGCATCTCGGCAGTAGGGCATCGACTTGAACCATTGTGGTTTCCACATGAACAAATTGGTAGCGAAGTTCTGCATTCGGTTGTTGAACCGCCACAGCTGGTCGTTCAGGTGGTGGTATTGGGCTTCGTGTTCCTGCAAAAAGACAAAAAAATTAAAAATTAAATTATTAAAGAAGCTTTATTTAATTGTTTGTTTTTGCAGTATCCTTTCAAAATACAGCTTTTGGCCAGAATTTTGTTCCAGTTTTGTATATCGACTTTTCGCACCAGTGCTTAAACCACAATCTCCTAATTTCCTAGCCCTATGAAAATGAAATACGGTACTTTTTGTTACAGTACTTTTTGTTCAGAGAGTTAACTTTATCCCATATAATGGTATTCAGCCGTATGAAGAAGAAATACGGTACTTTTGATAGTATTTTTCAAGGAATTCTAACAACTTCGACCTCATCGAAACGGAACCCGACCAGCAATGCGTTGATGATGGAACTGAAGGTTGTTTGTTGTTAAAACAAATAATACAAATATTGATAAAAAATAAACATCAGTTACCTTATGGCTCTTTCAAAATGTCGTACAATGTCAACCTCACCACCATTGTTGGCCTCCAAATCTGTGTCCAAATGTCCGAACATTGCCCCGATTTCGGTTAGAATCTGCAATATTTGCATATTTTAATCATCTTTTTAACTTTTTTTCCTCAATTACCCGTTCCTGCTGCAAATTTTTGCCGACTCCAAAGTCACGAAACACATGCAATGTGAAGCGCCTAAGCTCACGCCATATGTCGCCCTCGCTTTGCAACACGCCCAAAATGCCGCCTGAAATTTTAATTTCAATTAATTGGAGCGGTACTCAAGTTCAACAGCCTTCAAATTTCAAAATTTTGCGAGAATCAAGACGAGACCAGCAGATCTTCCCAATTTTCCCATCTCTTCTGTTGACTAGTAATGTTGAGAAAATAGGAATTTCTTCCGGTTAGGAATTTCTCCAGCTCCAGCTATGATCTCTCAAATTTTTTGCTCCGGCTCCAACCATTACTGCGATTTTTGATCCACTGAGCTTTGGGGAGCCGGTACTGGCACTCTTCCCCAACACTGTTTATAGTATTCCACCTCTGATGATGCGCTCGTACGCCTCGATGGCGTGCCGTCCGGCAAATGGGTCTCCACCGCGCTGGTAGTGTTCCACCATCTTGCCGTACTCGGCGATGCAAACAATGGGCGTTTCGCCAAGCCAAAAAGTGAAAATGTTGCCAAATCGTTTACGCCACTCGAGGAACTGGTTGTGTTAAATAAAGGTAATTTTTATAATTAATAAAATATAAAAAACAAACAAACCAAGTCCTCGCCCGGCTGATGCTTCATCAATGCCAATGTGTTGCCAAAGAAGGGCAACGGCATTGGTCCTAGAAAAGGTGGAGAGAATACGGTATTAAAACGAAAGGAATGTGGGCAGAATGTAACTAGAAAGGAGGGAATACGGTATCAAATGAAAAGAGAGGAGGAATACGGTGACAAATGGAAGGGAATACGGTAGTGACAAGTAGTCATTAGAATTAGAGGACATACTTTATTATTATTATTATTATTGTGTATTATTATTATTATTATTAGAACTGATATACGTTACTTAATTATTAAAACCTGGGGGAAGGTCCTTCCGTTTGAAATAGCAGTTGTAGAAAGTGACGAACACGCTACACAACAGAATCAGCAAGACCAAAAGTGCACTCAACATGTTGGGGAACAATAAAACAGCAAATGGGTGGGATTAAAAAATACAAAATAAATAAATTATTTATTTGTAGAAAAAAATGAATGGAAAATGACAAATGTGTCGAAAAATATGTCCTTTAATATGCCCAATTTGAGTTGCACCAAAGTCAGCCAGTCCAAGTCCAGTCCAGTCATTTGTTCTGCAATACTAATATGTACGTGCCTTTTGCTGCCACTTCTCCCCTTTCTTTCCATTTTTTATTTATTTTTCTTATCAGCAACGAAGACGGTCGGTCAGATGATTTGAAGTGATAAAGCTGGCGGTGGATCGGGCCAGACAGAAACAGAACCGATTGTTAGCAATTTGAAGTTGCAGTGAAAGTTTATTCATTTGGTTTAAGTTGCGGGCACTGCTTGGAACTCGTACTTCGCACTCGTACTACGAGTACGAAGTACGAGCAAATTTTTGGCCATTTTCTCGTACTTTGGTTCATGCATTTTTGGCAAAAATTTTGACCTTCTAACTAAAATTTTGATAATTTTCTCGACCCGATTTGTAAAATAATGTTAATTTTTCGCCGCGGGGCCTATCGGCGCCGCGAAATTATGAAATTTATTTTGTTTTATTTATGAAAAACGGGAATAATTCGATTTTTTGTGTACAAGTACGAGTATACGAGAAAAAGTAAAAATAAAAAAAAGTGCGTACGAAGTACGAGGGGGAAAAATCATAGGTACGAGTACGAAATATGAGAGAAAAAATTGAAGGATGAAGGTACGAGTACGAAAAATTGCTGTACGTGGTACGAGTACAAGCAAATCCTAAAATTCCAAGCACTGATACGAACATGTAATTTAAAAAACCAGAGTTAAATCGGAAAAACTTTATATATCTGGTTGTATCTCTAGGAATGTATTTTTTGGATTTTGAATGGAAAAATGAAAAAATCTGAAATTTATAAAATATGAATAAAGGAATTTGCTTTGCTTTTTACTTGCTTTGTTCTTATAAAAAATTGTTTTTTTACAAATGCCTTTTTCCTAAAAATTTAGCATTTCATTTAACTTTAATTAGAAGAATTTTTAGAGATCACGACCCGAACCGACCCTCATGGGAGAACAGCAAGGTGCGCAAGCATGCGGAGATGTTGAAGGAGCGAAAATTGTTGTGGAAGGGCAAAACGACGGGCGGCACCGAATCACAACAAACTTCGGAGGAGACGGTTTTAATTTTATGTTTTTCTTAAAAATTAGAAGAAAAAATATGAAATTTTGATTTATTTTTAATTGAAAAATTAATTTTAAAAACAATTTTTTACAACGATTTAACAATTTTTACCTTTTAAAACATTTTAAATTTTGTTAGGCGATTTAAAAAATAAAGAAATATTACTTATTGTGTTACGGAAATAACCAAAAATTTCAAAATTTAGAAAAATCTCGGAAAATTTCGAAAATTTTTTGCCGTTCAAATGCCAACAAAAAATCCAAACTTTTCAGAGGATAAAACCTTTAAGTCCGCCACCGCTGCCGCCGATGGGCCACAGTCGCCCACCTCTACTGGCCATTCAACTCTTCTCGAGCCTAAGGAAAAGAAGTTGGAACACAAATGGCAGTCGATGATAGCGGCCACTGCGCAGGACACGCAACAGATGGACAAATTTCAGCGATGTAATTTTCAAAAAAATAAAACTCAAAAATAAATTCAAAAATATCACTAGTTAAAAATTGCAATTGAATAATTTTGTTATATTTTTTTAAAACAATTTTTTAATATGTAAAAATTATCCTAATATATATTTTGTTTTTATTAGGCATAAAAAAGTGTATAATTTATTTTTTTATTTTTGTAGTAAAAATCCGATGATCCTTTTTTGCTATGGCCGTTTTATTTTGTATTATAATGCAAAATTTTATGGAAATTTTATAAATTTTATTAAATTTTTTTAATGAAAATAAGTGTTTTAATGTTATTTTACTGACTGTTTGCAATTTTAGAATTGAAATTGCCCTTTCCAATTTTTTACAAAATAATTTTTACTGAGAAAATTTAAAAATAAAAAATATTTTTTTAATTAAATAAAACAATTTTCAGTGATGGGTATGAAGAAAAATGCGCCAGCGGCGACATCGGCAGAAGAAAAATGGGAGCCGACTTCCACATCGTCGGAGCAAGCGTCTGCCGCGATGCCACCAGCCGAGTACGGGCCGGCTCCCGCGCCGGGCACGCTGATGACGACGGACCCGGACGCGTTGGAACGCGAGCGTCGCCGTCAGCTTGAACTGCAGCGTGGCCTCAACCAACAATTTGGTATCAAAAATAATTTCAATTTTTTATATTATCATTTTTTATTTTCAAATTTTATTTAAATTAGCGATTTTTGGCGTCCAATGAAATAAAATTTAAATGATTATTTTCACAATTATTCGAAACGAAAATCTTCAAAAAAATGTGACTTTTTAATTTGTTTGTTTTTTAATTTTGTGTGTGATCATGACAAAATCCGATTTTTCACTACTTTTCTTCTTCACAAGTTTTCGTTTCAAATAGACATCCAAAAAATGGCATTTCAAACTCATTGGACGCCAAATAAACCGTTATTTTACTTATTTTTTATACATAAAACTATTGAAAAGTAAATTTGTGAAAAAATAAAAATAGAAAACTAACCTTCAACGGATTTTTGTTCCAAAAAACCTATAGAAAATTGTCATTAAATCTTTCTACCTTTAAATCCTAATGAGCAAAATGCTTGATTTATGTACTAAATCAAGTTCGTTTTAATCTATCTCTCCATTATACACTTTATTTTATTTTATTTTTAATATTTTTTTTGTATATTTTTCTTCAATTTTTATAATTTTTTTCTTCAGAATTGGCTCGACAATCGCATCACACTGGTCGTGGCCGAGGATTGGGATCATTTTGAAGAGCAATCACTTTTTCCGGAAAAAATATCGAAAATTTGCGTATTTAATGCTTTTCTACCGAGTTGAATAAAATTATTTCACAATGCAAATAATCGATTTTATTTTTTAAAAATTGGTTATTGAACGACGATACTAAAATATAAAATAAATAATTATTTTATGTAAATAATAAATTTGTTTAAACAAATACTTTTGTTTAAAATTTTATAATAAAAAATTGGAGAATTTTTTTTTACAAATATTGAATACCTTCTTGAAACATTTTCAGATTTTTAACAATAGATTTCTGTATATTTTAACTCACCAGTGAAATTTATTGAGACAAATCTGTTTAATAAAATAAGCGTAACTTTTTAATTTTATGTTTTAGGAAAAGTTTTACCGGAAAATGGAAAAGTTAAGGTTTTTGTTAAAATTTAAAGATTTTAGGGAGAAATACACCCCTAAGAATCGATTTTCTTGAAAATCCCTGTGATTCCACCCCCTCCAACCCGGAATTCGGGGCTAGCTACGAGCCTCATTGTGTGTTCGCCTTTAATTATAATTTTATTTCCGTTGCCCCACCAACCGACCAAACAGCAATAATTGCATTTTTGTGACACGCAAATAAGGCCAAAGTCGGACGTGGGAGCAAAGATGTGTGGTGCTGGCCAAGAAAGTAGTTAAGTTGCCTATCGATTTTTACTCATAGTTTAGAATTTAGAAGGGCGGTTTTAGAATTTGGCCGTGGGGGGGGGCACCAGTGGCGTAGCCAGGGGGGAATTCCCCCCCCCCGAAATGCCAAAAATTAAAATTTTTTAATAGGTTCCCCCCTCTTGTTTTCAAAAATCGCTAAAATTCGGCGCCGCGAAACTATAGTTTTTAGGATTTGGCTACGCCCTTGGGGGGCACATCTGCAAATCGGTCAAAAATTTTCGTCGTGCCTTCGGCGCGGCGATTTTTCCTACCATGGGGTATGACTGCGAAAAACCAGGGGCCATTCTGCGAAAAACCAGGGCCCCGTTGTAAAAAGCTATTTTTACTTCCAATCGTTCCAAATCCATTTAAAAATGATACGGGCCATCAGGCCCGTATCTTGGATTGGATTTCAGGGAGGGCTATGTACAAAATTTTTGGCGACCTTTTTTTTATTCACGCCGAAAAGTCGATTTTTAGGGGTGTATTTTTGGTTTGAGAGATCAATTTTCATAGTTTCGCGGCGCCGACAGGCGCTGCAGCGAAAAATTTTAGCGAATTTTGAAAACAAAAGAGGGGACCAAAAAATTTGTTTTCTTTTATAAAAAGGGAAAAAATTTCTCCGGCAATGGGGGGCCCGCCCCCCCCCTAAAACCGCCACTGTCGTTGGCGCCGCGGCGAAAATTTTTCGCTAATTTTGGAAACAAAAGGCGGACCCTATTCAAAAAATTTTGACTTTCGAGGGGGGATTCCCCTCTGGTTACGCCCCCTGAATGCTATGTTTACTGCATGCTATTGTTTGTTGCTTTTGGCAGTCTGCTTACTTGCTGCTGCTGCTGCCCTGTTGGCCCTCCGGCAGTCTTCAGTACAAACATCTGCTGACCACCGACGGTGGCACTGGAGGTCGCCTGAAGGGGAATTGCTGTCGTGCTGCTGGTCACCGTCGTTGGGTTGGTGCCGGCGGCCGATCGGGACGAAGGCGGCTGCTGTTGGATCAGAATAATCCGTTGGGTTGGCTGATGAGTGCCGCCGGCCATTGTCATTTGTGTGGGAATAGTCGCTGTTGGCAGATACAACTGAAGATCAAGGGGAAAGTGGCAATCAAACCATTCATTGACTAAACTCAGTTGGTCGTTTGGTTGATAATGAGAGTCGTTTGTTTGATACAGAGGCCTAGGCCTAGGCTTTGGTTTTCTAAAATTAAAAAAGTTTTCTTAAAAAAGTTTTCTAAAATAAAGTAAAAATGTTTTTCAAATGACTTTTTCAAAATTGATTCGAAATTGACTTTCTTTGAAATCGGACAACAATTAAATGTTGTGCTTTGCAGGGTGCGGGTGCCGTATCGTTTACGAATAAATAGTGAAAAAACGGGCGTTTCGCGAAAAGCGCAAACGAATTTATTTGTGTGATAAACGTACGAACTACGAACTTTATTGATCATTATTTGAATTTACTGTAGTTTCTATCGACTAAAATGGGATGGCGTCCATACTTGTGCAAGGGGGGGGGGTCAAGGGGGGGTGGGTTTCGCCGATCGCACGGGGGTCGAGGGGGGTTTCGCACGGGGCGGGGGTCGAAGAAAAATTAGAAGAAAAAATTAAAAAAATGAAGGGAAAATTGAAGAAAAGGGGAGAAAAAAAAAGAAAAATTGTGTTAATGACTTTTCTGTCAATTATTTAAATATATGCCGTTCGCAAGGGGTCTGTAAAAAAATTTCATGACAATTTTTATATCAATACTTTTTTTGACTTTCAATTTTTGGTTTAATTTCTTCAGTTTTTGCGACAATTCATTAATTTTTT
>JAQIYK010001325.1:0-10058 GCA_034700465.1 Rotylenchus robustus | reverse complement strand
CAATCAATTCATTGTAATTCTCGTTCTCCAACTTTACAGTTTATTTGCAAATGTTTTTA
This sequence comes from Rotylenchus robustus, assembly GCA_034700465.1. Taxonomy (NCBI): domain Eukaryota; kingdom Metazoa; phylum Nematoda; class Chromadorea; order Rhabditida; family Hoplolaimidae; genus Rotylenchus; species Rotylenchus robustus. The sequence continues at coordinate 9,999 of JAQIYK010001325.1, read as the reverse complement.
AGCTTAGAAAATATTCAAACATATTTAAATTAGTGAATTTTAAACAAATAACTACTGCGTTATTTTATGTAAAAATTTTCACCGTTTTTCCTTATACAACTATTGCGTGTTGTTCGTTGTGTGTGTTGTTCGTGTACGTTATTTTGTTGAATTTTTGAACAGTAAAATAAGTATAAAAACGTGCTAGTAAAATAGCTATCAAGTTATTAATTTTAGAGTTCCTTTTTTCTGAAGATAATATAACATTAAGTATATCATTATTCATTTAGTTATGACAGATGTCGAAATCACTGAAATAAATGCAATTAGCAAGGCTTTTCCAGAGACAATTGTCAACACGTGTCTTTTTCACTATGGACAATCATTGTGGAATAAATTTAGTGAATTGGGGCTTGATAGAATGATGGAGAATAATACAGCAGCACAGAATCGGTTTCTTTTACCCAATTTAAACAATAATTAAAATTTTTAAATTTAAAGAATGAACTATCCAAAATTTAATGAGAAAACCATTGGTGATATGCTGATGATCTGTTTCAGGTTATTTATTTATTTAATTAAATGTAGACATTGACAAATTAAGGGCGATGATAGCTATACCGCTTGTTCCCAGCCAAAATGTCCGCAGAGCTTTTCTTCAAATTACAAACATAGCGCCAGAAGGAATTGGAATGGAGAATTTTTTCCTGTACTTTTGCAAGACGTATATTGGCCTAACCCAAATTGAACTAGAATTGGGTCCCGATGCATTTGCTGGCTCTGCAATTACAATTACTAGAAACAACAGGTTTAATTTCAGAATTAAGTAACTTAAAAACAATTTCGACCCAAAGAATGTGTTATTTCGACCCAAAGAATTACTAATGTGTTATCACATTAGTTATTCCAAATATTTTTATTAAAAACAATACGTTTATTTTTATAGTTAATAATTAATAATCAAATTTAATTTGATTTATTTGCAGTCTTAATACGCACACACAAGCAGCAAGCTTAAGTGACGATATCCATCAGAATGCCAATGCTCTGACGAGAGAAAAGTATGCTTATTTACATGGTATTTACACATTATTTAATTTATTTTGTCTCAGTCCTAACATGCCCATGTCATCAAATAATTTGTTGGATATTCATCTACCAAATGCTAATTCCACAGCGAGAAACAGGTGTGGTGTGCCATTCACATGGAAATATAACAATTCATAAATTAATTTATTTTCAGTATTGGTGCGTTCATACCCTTTTTACCAAATGAACTATCGCCTATCCAGCCTAACAGGTATGTTAAAAATTAGCCTTTTTCACTAATTATTGTAGTGAAAATCTAAAAATTTAGTGATTTGGGGCTTAACAGAATGATGCACAATAATAATAAAGCGATGGCACAGAATCGGTTTTTTTTACTATAAATTCTTTGAAATAGCTTATTAAATTTGATATATTAATATTTGTTTTACAGTATTGTGAACACTATTGTGAACCCAGAGATCGCTTTACAATCGAATAGAAATGAACTTTTCAGCTTAAGTGACTCACGAAATATGTTAGAATTTCATCATCCGAATTTAAACAATTCAAGAAATTCGACTGAATTTAATCTTTCTCAAACAGGTGTGATTTATCTTAAGTTTAACAAATATTATTACATCGTACTTTTCAGTGTCAACTTCGATGGAAAATGTAGCTGTACATAACATTGTGATTCATAGATGGGAGGCGCCTATTGTCAGAGAACCACTCTTTAGCATTGGTCTGTGGAATGTGCACGAGAAAGCCGAAAAGGAATTAGCGCGAACAAATAATATGCTTGAATCAACACGTTATCAATTTTCAGTTAGTTTACACCGGTTTTTAATCCTTTATTAGTTAACACAATTTTGTTTTACAAAAAACACATTATTTTTATAGTAGAAAAATGAAATTAACTAAAATGTTAGATTGGGGCTTTTTTTCGCCTTAAGGTTATGTAGTTATTTCCGGTAAAATTTTTTTCTGTAAAAAAAGACACCTTTAAAACGCTTCGGCAAAAATTATAGCGAAATACACCTTTAATTTAATGTAATTTTGTTATTTAATTTTTTAGCGAGAATTCCAACATCCTCGCTGTTTATCCGACTTCCTTATTACGCTCGTGAATGATATTGATAAACAAGTGAATATTTACAGTTCTGCAAGAGAGGGGACTTCAACCAAAAGTCGCAAAAGGTACTTGATTCAAGAAAAGAATGTCAGCAATACATTGCGCGAAGGGAATTTTGCACAAGAAGAAAATATTATTGCTTCGTTATACGATTTGGGACTTCAATTCCAAGGGTACATTGGTCAGCTATTTTCTCACAAACGCAAACGCACAGCCAATGATGACGAGGGACCTATGAATGATTTGCAATAAAAAACACTTTTCTCATCAATTAATTGAACAGATGTCTCAGAATAGACGATAGGGGTATCATCAAATTCAAGCAACACAGTTTCAACTTTCATCATTTTCTCCATTCTAGTAATGTCAAATAAATTTCTATTGTTTTTCAATATTCTATTCAAAATATTTTTTAAAATTCTATTCAATGGTTTCTCCAAAATATCGTGATCAGAATTAATATCAGCGTAATATTTATCTCCCAAATCAATCTACTGATAGATATGCCCAACACACTCTCTTCCTTCTCCAAGAAGCCAAAATATTGTCCATTTCTTTCAAAACTTACTTCTTTATCTAAATCATTTTGATAGCATAGTTCAATCCAAAAGCAACTCCCGTTATCAACTCTATCCAATCCTTTTCTCCATCTATTGATATATATCACAAAACAAATAAACATTTCGTGAATTATTGTATTTTGATGTTATAAAGTAGCTTTGGCTAATCAGTATCATTTAATTAGTAAATTTCTGATACATATTAAACATCATAACCATTTTTAACAGTGTTTATTAGATTATGGAATCCCGTGAGAAATTCCGTCTGAAATTTGAGAATCGGCTCAAAAAGCCATCAAAGCGCAAAAGAGATGAAACTGATGAGCTTGATGAAACAAGTTATTTGGGACCGGATGAAAAAGGTGTAAAGAACAACGACATTGAAGGCACTACTGAAGTTTTACCGCCGATAAATGATGAAGACAATGAACTAGATGAAAATAGACATGAATATGTGTTATTTGATATTGGCAACACTCAAAAGGACAGCAAAAATGATATCTGGAGAGAAGGTTTGTATTATTCTAAGTAACTTATTCTTTAAGTAATTTCTTAAAATCAGAGGAGAGATTCATTTTAGTATTAATTTTGGTTTATTACATAATATTAAAAATATAATAAGAATAAAAATATTTTTATTTATGATTTAAAACAAAATACATTTGTGGGTATTTTATAATTTTATTAAAAAAAACCGGATAAACCAGTAAGCCGGATAAACCGGATTTTGCCAAAAATCACCGGTCCGGCTTGCCGGGCCCGGATAAAACCGGTGCCGGGCCCGGCCCGGCCCGGCTCGAACTCTAGCTAATATGATGTTTGTTAATTAAGGTTTCCGATATGTATATAACGATAAAAAGTTCTGGAGATGCACCAAATACAAGACATGTTTTGCAAAAGTTTGCATTGTTCGCAAAATCGACGCAACTAAACAAATGGAAGGCTATTTTACGCATGCAGAGCATACCCATTTACCAAATCTACCCATTTACGTTGAAGAAGATGCTACTACTATTTATTGCGCAACCAAAGACAAAAAACACATTCATGTAATTTAAAAAAAAACAAAAAACAATGTTTAATTACTTAGATTTTAAATTTCGAGAAATATAAAAACTTGGATAAAATTCAAAGTTTAATTGAAAACGAGAAACGAATTTTAAATAATTTTTAAAAATTATTAATTTTATCGGTCTTTTATTGTAGATTTGTTCATTGCTGCGTGAAAAAGATTATAAAATTATTCGCGATCCAACAATGTTTGCACAACATAAGAAAATATCTTTCGGAATGCGAACTATATTGCTAGACTGGTTGATGACGGTAATTTTTAAAGAATACTGTTTTAGTTTCTAAATCAGCAAGAATAAATTAATAGGTTTGCGCAGACGAGCATTTTTGCAGGGAAACCTATCATCTTAGCATAGACTATATTGATAGATATATAGCGAACAGCAATGAGCAAATAGAGCCTCAAAGACTACAGCTCCTTGGTACAACGGCTCTTGTTATAGCAAGTAAAATAGAGGTTTGCATTTTATATCTCGAAAAATTACAATATTATTTATTTGTTAGGAAATTTTCCCATCAAAGATTAAAGAAATAGCTGACTATACAAATGGGTTTGTTTGCTTATTTTCTATGAAATTTGCTAGTATAAACGATGCTTTTTGTAAGTTATAGGTGACTCAAAAATCTTTTTTCATAAATCTAAAAATATTATCGAAATTTCTATCTATACAGAAATTGTTTAGTGATTTGATCATAAAAATTAACTAATGTGTTATTTGCAAACATTGTTATATTTATATTTCATTCCTTTCTTTCAGTGCTTGCACTGAATCGGACATTAGACATATGGAACTAGTGATGCTGGAAAAATTAGATTGGACTTGCTATCCAGTCACCTCATTACATTGGCTATCATTCTACATACAAATGATTAACAATGACAATGTATTAGCCAAACGACAGGATATCATCACGACAGCTTTCTATCCAACAATCAGCAATACTTATATTATCAACGCCAACCGAAAATACATTCCGCTAAAAATATTTCGTGCAGATTTTGTTCGAATGGCATCGGTATGAAATTTCGAATAAAATTTTTCAAACAAAAATTATCAAGAATTTGTTTATTAGATTCTGGACTTAGCTTTGCTTGATGCAAATAGTCTTTATTTTCGTTATAATGAATTGGCAACAGCAGTTTTATTTTGTTGTTGCAATGAGTTTGAACAATCGATTTCCCAGATCACAGGTTCTTTTAAATTTTATTTAATATTTATTTAGTATTTTAAGGGTTTACCTTCAACGAAATAAACAAATTATGTACGTTCATGGAGTCTTTTGTCCAATTATTTGATAGGCTCGAACCGACTGGTATCGCAATTTCAAGCATAACTGGTGTGAATCTTTCTGATCAGCACAACATTCAAACTCATATGGAAAAATCTATCATTTAAATGGTGTGAAAATTATAGAAAATTGAGTTCTATTTTGAAATATATTTATTTTACATCGATAGTATTGTGCGTAGAAATAAAACTCTTGCAAATTTCAAATATGTTTATTATTATTATTACTCAAGAAATGGATTATAACGAAAAGATATTATTCCATCAATATTTGTTGAATAGTACTTTGAATGTTTATTTTATTGTATGATAATATGAAACAGGATGCTAAATTTTAGTTTCTGGTTCATTTTAAAATAAAAATGTTTACATTTTAAGATTTATTTAAAAACTAACACATCAGTTATCGACGCCATGACTCCAGAAAAGCGGGCACAACTTGAGAAACAAATGTTGGAGGGGACAGACGGCAATCAGCCGCAAAACAATCCATTGACTCCACCCATTCAGGTTGAATTGGATCATTCAAAGAACCACTTGTAATATCTCGAAATATTTGAACCATCCATTTAGACCAATGGAGAGCAACAGGACAAGGATGGCAAGAACTACGCAAAGGGCAATGGAAATGATGAGAGCAAAGCGGCGGTTTTGACTGAGGCAACGGCCAAAGGTACGGCAAAAATTTAGATGCATAACAGCTCCACGCATGTGTTCTTACAAAAGGGTTTTAAAGTCATTAAGGCTGATCTTTTTCAATGAATTCATTATTCTAAATTTCCTGAAATACCAACAATGTCACTGACATTTTGTCTCGAATCCCGGTGTCTGATCTAGGACAGGGGACGTAAGAGCAGAGCTGGACGGGGGGGCAAAAACTATCCTATGAGTGAATAATATAATCACACGTTTATCCAATTCAATTTCTTCAGCAGGCCATACTCGGATTCCATATCGAGCCAGCATGAATATTTTGTCATCGCAGCTGCACTTGTATGACTTTAGCGCGCCTAGAGGCAGAGGAACACTCTATCTCGGGAAATATGCACGTGGTCAGCCTTCACTGCTTCGCTCTCAACTCGAATCAGACAACCAGCCGAGCTCATCATTTGACAATTCTGACGGTGACGGCCCAACTGGCAGTCAGGCTGAGGACCGCTCATATGAAGATGGCGCAGAAGAGAAACCGCGTCAAGAGTAAAGGGATGGCGATCGGAAGGCGCTCGATAGGGCTTCATCAATTGTTAAAAATCAAACCCGCCCTGTCCTCACTTATTTTAAATTCATAAATTCATCATCACTTATGTAAAATTCGGACACCCTCCGACAATTGCATTTTTCCGAATAAATATGTTTATTATTATTATTACTCAAGAAACTCAAGAAATGGATTATAACGAAAAGATATTCTTCCATCAATATTTGTTGAATAATACTTTGAATGTTTATTTTTATTGTATGATAATATGATACAGGATGCTAAATTTTAGTTTTTGGTTTATATTAAAAAAAATTACATTTTAACATATATTTAAAAACTAACACATCAGTTATTTAGTTTTAAAATTAAGCTAATTAACTTAAATAAAATATAAAACAATTATCTTATTTTTGAATTAACAATAATACATTCACATTTCACAGATACGTTATTTAACCCTTTTTAAACAAAACAGCGCAAACTAAGCGCTTATCAAATTCATCTATTTAAATTTATCAGAATAATAGGGAATAGTCGCTTAAACTAAACTTTTATTTTAATTAATAAACATTTTCAGCAATCAGTAGTAAGACTATGGAAGAAACGTGGATAAAAGATTACTACGAATCACAATCACCTTTGCAATCAGCGAATTTCACAGCAATACACGAATCCAGTATTTCGCCAAACCAGTTTGATAAGGTTAAAAATAGAAACCGTTTATATATTATAAAATCGGTACTTGTACCGTTCTGGAGTTTTGGTCATATTCAATTTCAATTTCTTCAGTAGGTAATTATAGGAAAGGGATAATTCCAACCTACACAGTTGGTGAAAAATTGGACAGTACAAACTTTTTTTTGTTTGAAGCAAACGTATTCTAGTAATTTACCAAAAATTGGTGGAAAATAACACTGAATAAGTCAAATAAATAGACATCGCTCAAAAAACTATTTTTATATGTGAGCTTTTAGATCGATGTACACAATTTTAAGCCTCGAAATGTGGCAACTCCAAAGTTACAAAATTGGACACCTCGCAGAACTGAGACTGAGAAAGAAGACTTGAAAGTAAACAATAAACGAGAAGGATCAAATCTTGATAACTGCACGTGCACACCGATCAGCAAAGTTAATTGTCCGCCTGTGCAAAGTTATCTTTATTTTTAATCCTTTAAATTTAACAAACAAAGAGTTACAAACTCATAAATTTGAACAAATTAAATTACTTGAATATATACACCCGAACTCCAATCTAAGTTACTAATAAAATTCTATAGTATGGAATTTAGGCCCAAAGACTCCACCACTTGCATTGGAAGTAATAAGAAAAGTCATATATGAAAATGAAAATAGACCAGCTGAATATTTGATACGATGGAACGTGCCAATGAATCAAAATGAAGGATCGCATATGGCAGTCGACAGTTCAACAACATGGGAACTGGAATCAAAAATGACGCCTGTGAGTGGGCTCTTCTACCTTTACATTTGGCCATCCTTTATTTCCCATAATTGGTTCACCTTCTGACTGTATTTTTTTGAATCAGCTGATAACTGATATGTTTTTGCCCAAGAATAACTAATTTATTAGTTTTTAAAGTTCTTTTATGAAAATGGTCCAAAATAGGGAAAAATTAGACATGAGTCCAAATCTAAAAAATTCCTTAGAACATTAAAATAATGTATGGTATACCTTATTTTAAAATGTCTCAATAAATGTACCATCTAATTCTACATGAAATTAAGGGATGTAAAAGACTGATTGCTTCGTTTGATAAATCAATTGAACAAAATCCCGAAAAGATCCAGCAAAGTGTCCAATATGAAGTCCAAACATTATTGGACAGAACTATATGTGGTGAACCGATATATTTGGTCAAATGGTCTGGATGGTCAGTACCTAGCTGGGTGTACAAGATCGATCTGTTACCGGGCTCTGCTGACCTGGTCAATGCATTTGAGGAAGCCAATGCTGAAACGGTATAAATTGAGATGAAAAGCAATTTTTCAAATGTGATATAAAAATCCTTATCTAATTATTGTAGTAAAAACAAATGTTAGCCAATTTAATTTATTGTTTAGGCAACACGCGGTAAAAGGCGAAAGAATCCAGATTCAAAATCTAACAAAGGATCTTCCTTAGTGGTCGACAGAGCCATTCGTGTGCTGAACAAGTTGGACAAAGGTGTGACGAAACCGCCTTCATATTTGTTGGAGTGGCCAGATGAGGCTGCGGGGATAAGATGTGTTGGAGAGGATCCAAATCAGAGTTGGGAACAATATAAATCAATCGTATGTATAATAGTAGTTTAAAAGCCGAAACATACAAAATTAAGGGTACGTGTACTGCTATAGAAGCCTTCGAAAAGGCGTTACAAAACAAAGCAGCATGGGCAACTAAAGCAGTTCTGTACGAAGTGGAAAATATTCTGGAATGCCGAAAAACAGCAACAAAAAATGCAGAACTGGAGTATTTGGTCCAATGGACAGGATATCAAGAGAAGAGTTGGGTAAAGAAGAGTAGCCTTGAACACATCTATTGTAATTTGCTGAAGGCATTTGATCAAAGTAAAGAAAATAAGCAAGTTTAAATTTGTAAGTTTATATAAAATTGTATTTTTTGCAAAAAAAAATTCGAAAAAAGGTTCTTGTTTTTATGTCCAAAAAGCACTATTATTTAAAATTTTAGAAAGATCAAGCACAGGGAAAGAAATGACTAATGTCGATGGCTGAATATGTTGTGAACAAATTAAATTGAAGGAGAAATTAAAGGAAATTTGAAATTTTGAGAATACAACAGACATTAATGCATTTTGTTTCGTTTTTAAAAAACCTAACATATTTGTTGTTTAAGAATAAATGATAAAATGGCTTATTTTGAAAGATAACGTCATTAATTAATTTATTCATTATTTGAAAATTATTTTTAAAATTATGTATTTTCTGTTACTATGAAAATAAATAACTGGTCTGTTACTTTTTTGTAATGAACAACTAAACTGTTATTTTTTAGAAATAATAGGACTGTTATTATGAAAATAAATAACTGGTTTGTTACTAAATTCAACAGATACTGTTGGATAAAGCACTGTAGTAAAAGACAAATGTAATTGATGAGCGGCACATTGTATACAAAAAATTTTGTGAAAAATAACGGATGAGTTATTTTAACGTGAAAAAATAACAGATGATTTATTTTGACATAAATAACAGGCGAGTTATTTAACACGATTTTGACTAATATTTTTTAGTTTGGTTATTAAAGTAAAACCTGTTCAGTTGTAAAAAGATTTGCTTACTTTCTAATATTGACGCATCAAGAAATGGGAATCTTTTTTTCAAAAGATAAAAAGGTTGCATCAGTCAAATGTGATCAATCGTTTGGACAGATGATACAAATCATGGTATATTTATTTTATTTTTAGGTTAAAAATTTATTATTAGATTACACCGATTTTTTGCGTGATGCTTTTTCGGCTTTAATAGCATTGTACTTTTCGAGCTTTCGACTATATCATCCCAAAAAAATTTATTTACGATTTGATGTTGTCAGAACTAAATTTTGACATCATATTTGTTCTCTCAAAAAGCTTAAATGTCAATAAATTTTAATCCGAAGACCAGAATTCGGAATTTGAAATTAAATTTCATGGGATCTGGTTTTTCGAGATCAAAAATCCCATTTTTCTTTAAAAAAAACCAGGATTGATTTCAAGCCGGGAGTCCCAATCCCACC
>JAQIYK010001324.1:0-10059 GCA_034700465.1 Rotylenchus robustus | reverse complement strand
TGTGATCCCAAGGAGCTTCTAAAGCAATTTTTTAGCAAATACCAAGAAAAAGACTTAAAAATTATCGGGACTAAGATTCAAGAAAAACTCATTTAATCGCATTTTTTGGCTTAGTGTTTATTATATGCGACATATTTTATCAATCTAAAAACTGATTTTTTTATATGTGTGATTGAAAAATCTTTACTCAAATTTGACTGCTTTGAAAAACGCGTTCTTCAAATTACTAACTCCGGTTGGATGGGGTTTGAACTTTTAGACCAACATAGGCTGTTAGTCTGTTGGCCTAAAAGTTAAACTAATGTAAATTGTTTAATAATTTACTTTTTTATAAATTTTCTACAATTTTTCATGCAATCAATAATGCATATTTCTGCTAGCCTATTAATCCTGTTATTTTTGCATAAATTTTGAGTACAAATATTACCGAATTTTGATGATATTTTCTTATTGAGGATGGAATATATAAAAAAAGTGAATATTTTTTGAGTTTTTAACTCTAAATTACAACAGAATTTCAAGTTCCCTATGAATAAATTATTAAAAAATGGGAAGAAAAAATATGATAGGGTATATCACCAGTATTACCTCCAAGTCCTTCAAAACTAGGCTATTAATTAATTTATGATAAAAAGATATTAACTCAAATTTAATTATTTGTCAAAAATAAAATTTATGCATCGATAATTTGTTAGGGAGTTTAAAAATTAAAAATTTACTTTGAATATTGGTTGAATCCTGTCCAGTTAGCAATCCACGCGATGTGTGAATGTTGTCAGAATTGCTGTTTTTTCCTTGGTTATAACCAAAATCGGTTCAAAACTGATAGTGGTTATCCAGTTTAGCCTGCAGTTGTTGTTTTCCACCAAATTAATCAATTTTTGTGGTTTTTCGTTGTAGCAATGCAGTGGTTATTTGGTGGTGGATATCTTGATTATCCTGGATATTGTCGTTGTTGGCTTTCGTAGAGGTATTTTCGGGGGACGGTGTTGGCGCTGCTTGACTAGCGATCGAATTTCACTGACTGAGGTGAGCCAAAAAGTGGGGGAAAAGCACAGAAAAAATTGGGGTCGGTTGGTCCTTCTCCGCCAATTGTTTTGTTGTTAAGCCTAAGCCTGGGCTGGATGTGTGTGAAATCTTGGAACGTGAACTTAACTTCTCGATCTACTCAATTCTCTCTGAAAATCAATTTTTAAGTACAAAATTTATCGAAAAAAATAATTGGTAAAATATGTGAAAAATGCGATTCTTTTTTTTGCGGAACACATATCACTAATTAATGATATAAAAAATTTAACAAAAAATAATAATTGAAAAATAAGCGATAAATTTCATATGTATATCATTAAATGTTTTGAAAAATTGAACAGAACATTTTTTATAGTAAAAATGATTTGCTTCCTCACTTTTTTACGGGAAATATACAGTATGTAATAAAGTGTAAATAACAAAAATTGGCAAAAAACAAAAAAATGCATAACTAAAATTATCAAAATTGCAATGAAAATGTGAAAACCAATAAATGGCAAATCGAAGCAGTATTACTCCCGAATAAATTCTAAATTAATTTCACAGCTTTTGCGCGTGTGGAAAAATGAAATGCAAACAAAGTGAATAATAAAATACTAAGAAAAATCAAAAATGGATACTAAAAATGTGTAAATATCGAGTATCAATTGCTAATTAAAGACAAAATAAAAAAAAATGACAAATTGAAAAATTGACAAAATAAATAGTCAAAAAATTAGTCAAAAATAGCAAAAATAAGCAAAAAAAACTAGGAAAACATTATCAAAAAAGTGAAAATTCAAAATGAAGATAGTTGAAATTTGGCACTAAAAACTTGTTTAACATTGTTATCAATTAATCATAAATAATTGATTAAAATATAATGTGAAAAAATTTAATTGAATATTTTGTAATGTAAAAGTTTTGCAAAATAAATTTTTAAAAACTATAAAAAACATAAATTAAATGATTTGAAGGTATTGATTTTGTAATTCACCCTTTTAATTAAATTTGCAAATTTAGTGCATATTAAAAGGAGGCATATTTTGTGAAATATTATTTTAAATTATTAAATATATTTAAATTATTAATTATTAATAATAAATGGACTAAATTTCCTCCTTGGAATTGAATTGAATGACGACGATTTGTATTTGTATTCATCGCACTGCATTCCATTCATTGTGATGATTATTACGCAAGGCAATTGATTTTATAAAACATTTTTACCCAAACCCAAAAAAGAAAAACAATAAAAATAAATAAATAAAAGAAAATCGTTCATCCATTTTCAGAATATCTTTGAACATTTACCTATTATTGTTTAGCGTTTATTTTTTTATTATTATTTTTGTTTTCATTTTGCACAAAGATAACATTTTCACCAAAAAAACAGGCTAAAAATCAAATATTGAAAAAATATAAATGGATGGCAGGGTTGAATTCCTTTAAAAATTATTTGTTTAGAATATTAAAAAACTCAATTACCCCAGCCCTCAGTAGGGGCTGGGTGGCGATTAAGTTAAGAGTTAAGAGAATTAGTTTAAAAAATAAATATAAAGTTATTTATATTTTTTCCTATAGAATGCTAGATTAGATAAAATTTGCAAAAAAATAAAAATAGGCAAAAAAAGGAAAAAACAAAAATTAAATAAAAAATAATATGTTTTACTATGTACTTTTATTGGCAAAAAATGAATTCAAACATAATTTTATCGCCAAATATATGTATTTGACAAGTTTTTGGTTTCAATTTCCTTAATCGAATTATGGGTGGAATATATAGGGGTTTGTTTACCAATTAAAACAAATTCAGCGAAAAGACGCTGTTCAATTTCAATGTGACAAAGAAAGAAGAAAATCGCGTGAAGAGCGAATAAAATAGGTATGTATGTCGAAGGGATTGAGCTTAGTTAAGGTGGGCTCATTTTTCGATTTTGAGCTCAACAAGATTCAAAGTCCCAAAGCTTGGTTTTCGCGTTTTTTAAGTTTTTAACATTTAAAAAATAATAATAATTTTCAAAACAAAAAAAAGACAAATCTGAAAATGGTATTGTTAGATTTTTCATCGTTTTTAATAAAATACAAAATTTAAAAAAAAAACAGTTTTAAATATTAATTATATTTCAATGTTGGCCATAAATTTAAAGTTTTTATTTTTTCAAAATTCAATAAAAAATTTTCTAAGGTCAATAAAATATGCGCATTTTTTGGAGTTTAAAAAAGCCAAAGATAAGTTTGGTGGCTTAAAATACATTTTGGAACTTTTTAAAACACGAAAATTGATTTTTGTGCGTGAAAAATGATTTTTTTCAAAAAACCATAAAGACAATAATTTATCGCATTTCCAACAAAAAAAGGTACCCCAGACAAAACAAAAATTATTGCGCGCAATAAATCAGCATAAAATTGGGCAATCCTTCCAAAATTTTAAGAGTTTTAAAAACTAAAAATTCTTTTTAAAAACTAACGATAAATTCTAAAACCTCAATAAAATTGTGCTTAAATAAAATATCATATTAATTCCTGAATATTTCTCAAAATTTGGTAAAATGTAAAATTAGTTAAAAAGGATAACCTACCTAGTTTTAATTTCTTCGGCAAAAAATGGGAAAACACACTCAAACAAAAGAAGAAAAAGTAGAAAAATTGAAAAAAATATTAAAAAATCGAAAAATATGCAATATTGAAAATTGGTCTATTTTTAAAATGGTATGAGGTGAAAATTTATTAAAAATTAAATAGTGCAATTTGTTGGAGAAATGGTTGAAAAAATTAGGAAGAAAAAGGTTAAATGAAAGAGTTAATATGGTAATTAAAATGTAAAAAAGAAGAATTAAAATAACGGGTTATTTGGCTTCCAATGAGTTTGAAATGCCATTTTTTGGATGAATATTTGAAACGAAAACTTGCAGGAATAAAAGTAGTTAAAAAATTGAATCTTGTCATGATCACAAAATTGTAAAAAACAAACAAAAAAAGTCACAAAAAATATTTGAAGATTTTCGTTTCGAATAATCGTAAAAGTGATCATTTAAATTTTTATTCGATTTCATTAGAAGCCAAAAAAATCGCTATTTTAATTTTTTTAATTTTGCTTAAAATTGCAAAAACATAAATCGATGAGACAAATAGGAATAAAATGGAGAGGTGGTGGAAAGTGGAACCCTAAAATTGGAGGTGGACCGATAAAATTTTGGCTTTTAGCACACCTGCACAAACACAGTTAGTTAATGCTGATAACAGACATCGATTTTTAGGTAAAGGAAAGAAAAATGTCAAAAATAATAATTTCGAAATCATTAAAAAACGAAAAATCCTATTATTTTCAGGTCTAGGTTTAAGCAATAAATGAAATAAAATATATATTTTTTAAATACGTTATAAAATAATTAAATATCCTTTGGATTTATTGACTCTAAAAAATAAAAATAATTTGTCAGTTAACACTAAAGGGTGTTGATGAGAAAAGTGTAAAATTTAAAGCTTAATAACACCGGCCAACAAAATCCATTAATGAAAAAAATAAAATTTTCCAAAAATTTTAAATTTAATTTCGGCAAGGCTAAAAATAAAAGCATTATTTTTCCATTGTATAGCATTCATCTAGTTAGTTTAAAAAGGAATACAAAACATAAAATCGATGGGTTACGTTTTGTTGCGTAACGGAAAATATAATACTAACAATAACAAAAAAGGGGGTCGATGCCAATGGACTCGGTTTGGTGACGAAAAATACATAAAATATGCAAAATCGGAGCATATTTATTTTGAGGGGAACTTTGGAGCAATTGGATAAATACAAATTTAGGTTTGAAATTGGCAACCTTTTTGCAAAAAATGCAAAAAATTAAAAAATCAGTCTGATCAGAAGCAATTGGCCTTTTGAGGAGCGAATGAGGTGTCAATTCAACAGCAAAGTGAATCTATTTTTGGAATTCGATGATTTGCAATATTTTTAAATGCTATGTTTGGCCCATATGGTATACAAAATACAATAAAACTGATCTCTGATCTAATAAATGCTCAAAAAAATTATCAAAATTTATCGAAAAAATAAATAAAATTACGATGACTTAAGCTTATTCTATGCGATAAGAGAATAGGTAAATGAAGTTGAAGATGACAAATAAAAAAGATTTTTTAAAGCGAATTTGTGAAAACAAAAAAACACCTAATTTTGCACGAGAAACTTCTTGATAATGCATATTTTAAAGAGAATACATCCCTAAGATTTTTCGGGCTCAGTACATCCAAAAATCCCACCTTTTTAGAGAGGGAGAATTTAGGGGGTTAAGTGCGATTTTTTGAGGAAATACAGTAATTTGTTTAAAAATTAAATATCAAATTTTTGGAGAAGAATGTTTTAAAAAGTCTAATTATACTGTATTTGATAGTTTAAATTTAAATGTTCGAAAATTGAATTTATTTATTTTAAATAACTTTTATTGGATTTATTATTCCAAAATGTATCGGAAACTGTGATTTGTTTTGCCAGAAAATTTCTATTTTTGGGAACAACCAATGGAAAGTACTCATTCGGAATAATCGCTTCTCTGATCACGGGGGATGCATTGTTTTGTTTGTCCGAAATAGCATAAAATTTGAATATTTGTCGTTGCTGAAAATAGCAAATTTGGTAAAAAGGAGAATATTATTATTATTATTATTATTGTAAATGGAAATTTTATTCTACAAAATTGTATTATGTGTTAATTAAAATATAAAAAATAAATATATTTTTTATAAATTCTGTTGATTTTTTTGTACAAAAAATGCAAAAATAAAAATCACATTTTTCTAACTGTTTAATTTTGCTGCTTCAATTTTAAAGACATTTATAACCTTTTTTGGGGGTTTTCTTTACATTTTGAAAGGTTTTTAATGATAGGTAGAAATATGTTAAGACATTTCTGATATTTTTAGGTTTTTTTTTTCATTTTTAAACATTTTTGATCGTAAAATTCTTATGGAGAAGGAGATCGAAAACGTGGAATAGTGTTGAAATAAGCAAATACACTAAACGGAGGAGGAAAATAGCTATTCTCGAAGAAAAAACCAAATAGGAGAATCTTTAAAAAAGATAGGCAATGGAGGAATAATAATGAGGCGGTGACGGTACAAAATCGATGGGACAAAAAAATATTTGTAAAATTTGCGAAATTGGGCGTAGAGATTTTATTTTTAAACCCATATTTTTATAACCAGAATCGCGATTAGAAGTTAAAATTTTCGAAAATATTTTTAATGGAAAGAATTGTTGAAAAATTTGCAGGATACATCTTTGTAAAAATTATACAAAAATTGATGTAATAGAGTAAACAAGTATTTTTTAATATTTACAAATTACTTAATTTTGAGTTCGAAAATTACGCAAAATTTTCAACAAAAAAAACGATAAAGCATTGGTTTTCGCTTCGATTAATTCCATGTGTAAAATCATTGTCAGTTCAATATCAATATGAAATATAAAATTTAACACAGTATTGAATATACCTAATCGTGTTAAAAAATATCATAAAATTAAAAATTTTAAAAAATTGGCTTGATACAAAAAAGTTGATATAAATGTAAAATAGTTTTTTGAGTTATCCATAAAAATGGAAAATAACTTTGTTTTGTGAGGTAATAGAGCGCAATGAGGGGAAAGAATGGATTTTTTGAGACGAAAAAGGTGGAAAAAGGAGGAAAAATTGCCTATGGCAAAACGCGGCGTTGAGCCGGGTGTTTGGCCGAAAAGGGGGGGGGCAGAGAGTGCCGAAAAATTGTAATGGCCAAATGAGATGGTCAGAGAAAAAGAGACAAGTAAAATAGAGTGTGTGGGTAAAGAAAAAAAAAGCAAAATTAAAGATATAGAGTGGAAAGAGAAACCGAGAGTAGCACTGGCTAGAGAATAGAACGGAAATGAAATACATCGCCAAAATGAGAGAGAGTGACAGACATGCAGAGAAACTGTGTGGCCATAGCAGTGCCATGCTCTATGGCCGAGAATGGCGATAAATGAATGCCGCTTCTTCCGCTTGACTTCCTCTTGCACTCATGCCACACTTTCTCACACACTCTCTCTTTTTGTTTCTTTTCTTTTCCCTCTCTACTTTTCCTTCACTCTCTTTCCTTCTCTATTTCTTTATTTAATTTTTCATGGCCACACTAATGCGCAATCTGCTTTTTCTGTCTGTTTGACTTCCTTTTTCCTCACAATTTGTCCATTTTCTCTGTTTTCTCTGCTTCTTTTCCTCCATTATTTATTACTTTCTCTGTTTCTCTGGCCTGTACTATTTTTTCTTCTTTTTTTCTCGGACCAACAAACCTAAGATGGATGAATGCCATTGTGAGAATGGCACCGGAACCAACGGCTGTCGACTTTTCTTCGCGGTTGGCTTAAACAAATTAAAGAAAAGGGCGAAAAGAAAGGAATTAGAAAAAGAAAGTAGGAAAAGAAAGAAGGACAAATTGCGTTGTTAAACGCACCAAAAAAAAACCCAAAAATTGAACATTATTCAAATATTTGAAGCAAAAAATAAATAAAATTTGCAAATTTTAACTTCTGTTTCCTACTAATTGACCTTCCTCCGGAGAGATCAGACCCATAGGGAGCCCACTATTTTACCATAAAAAACATATGCCTTCGAAAAATCAATTGGCTGTACGCAAATCCTGAAAAATTGAATTTTTAAAATGTTAAAAATAGTTTTTAGTTATTACAAATGTTAAAAAATGTTTGGTGGACTAAACAATTTTTTTGCAAAACCATAGGGATAAGCTGTTTTTGGTTGTTTTTCTAAATCACCGGATTTTCAAGTAGTGACAATCAATTCCTATAGAGTGTATTTTCTTTAATAAAATCCATATTATTGGGGTTTTGGCCATTTTTGAGTGAAAATGAAAATGGAATTTTTTTTTAAATTTTTCTTAAAAAAGTGTTGAAAAATTATTTCGCTCCCTTCAATCACTCTCTCCCCTAAAGGAATATTAAAAATATCTACTCATAGGATTTTTAGAGGAAGTACGGTATTTAACTTGAAAAATTGAATAATAAATAATGGGTAAATATTGAAACATCAAAAGCAATTAAATAACAGATGATTGATCTGTAAAGAATTGAACTTTAGACCTTTTTTTGTATCTGCTAACTGCTAACCCAAACTGTTATCAATTTTGTTGTTATAACAAATTGTTGGAGTTGACTTTTGAATAAACTCGATTAATGATAGACTTATAGAAATAATATATTAAAAAAATAATATAAAATATGATTTCACTAATTTGAAAATTTTTAGGACTTTCCTTTTTGCAGACTTTTTCGAGTTTTACTTAACTTTCTTAATGTTTTAAGCAAATTTTTGACTGTTGTCAATTATTAAAAAATGTATATTATGTTAATTTTTCAAGACCATCGATCCTATTTTTATTTGTTTTTAGAAGAAGATAATAAACTCCTCAATTCTTAGATATTGATCCAAATTAGACAGAATAAAAAGTAAAATAACTGCTTTGTGAGGCAAATTAGACAAAATTTGTAGGATGTTATAAGCAAGGAATGCATAATCTTCTTCGGGGTGGCTGGTCCGTCCGTCTGTTTTTCCAAAAATGGAACGGATTTTGTTCAATTCAAACAAAAAAATAGAAAGGGAAGAAATGAATAAAATGTAAAAAATGGGGAAAAAGAAAGAAAGATTAGTGATGTAAATGGAAAAAAAACCGGAAAAAAGATTTATAGTTTGAGAAAAATACTAAAACAAGCTAAAAAGATAGAAAAAATCCAGTAAAATGAGAATTTTTAGTATTTATTTGAATATAGGTTTTCATCAATTTAATTTTTATATCACAGTGCTTAAGATCACTAGAATGTATTTTTAAAAAAATTTGGTTAATTTCAACCCATTGAAAGTCACAACAATATTTTCTAACCTTTTATTTATCACATCAATCTTATCTGATCTTGGTGTTAAAGCTTCAACTCTTTAGATTTTAATAAATTTTAATTAGGGAATTCGTTTTGATGGGAATCAAATAGGGTTCCAGAATCTAGCAATTTAAAGATTTAAACTTTTACCAATGTTCTTACTAAATTTTACTGTACCATAGCATTAAAAATAGAATTTTTGAATATTTTATCGTCCCTCCTTCCCCCCTCCAAAAATTGGTTGAAACGGCGGCCAAAGTTTTCTCCTCAACGTTTTTTTATCCATTTCTTGGGCCCATACTAATAAAGGGAGTTGTGCTTATCGCATCGTATGGATGGATTGGCACTTTTCCGCCCTGAAAATTGGTGTGCCCGGAGAAATCCAATACCCTCCTCCGGCACTTTTTTTTAATATTTTGTTGACATAGCATTCGAATTGCATTATGCCACACAAAACAAGCTGAGAAGGAGGCCATTATGGCACACTCAACACATACACTCGAGAGAACAAAAAATAATCGAAATATGTTTGTTGGGAGGGATAATGTTTAGAAATGAGTTTTTGAAGTAAAAAATACAAAAAAAACGAACGAAAAATAATCGAAACTTCGAATGTTTAAAGTCTAAATAAAATAACAATTAGAAAAAATAGAAAAAGAGAAAAATTACAAAAAATAGAATCCAGAAACTTGGCTTTAACCAAAATTGGTGTTTTAAACCCTAAGGTGAGGAAAATTTTATTGCAAAAATTTTATTTTATTAAAAATAAAAAATTGTTTGTTTTTAAAACTTAATGAATATTACGGATCCTAAAACTCAAATTTGCCTGTTTACGTTTTTGAAGATCGTACTTTTAAAAACAAAGTATGGAAAAGGAGAATAAAAGGAATTCATAAGTAATTATAAGATTAGGTATTACAAAATATAAGAAAAATGGTTTTTATGGTGAAAATAGTATAAAATACGATTACGAATATACAATTTCGAATGCAGATCATATATTCCACACCCACTCGCTATTTTTCAAAATTTTACGGCGAAAACCCATTAATTTTTAAAATTATGGGAAATCTAAGTGCTGGTTAAACTCAACTAACACAGCCCTAGGCTAAGCTAGGGGGCTGGGGGTGAGCGATGGAATATTA
>JAQIYK010001323.1:0-10064 GCA_034700465.1 Rotylenchus robustus | reverse complement strand
GCCCACCAGTGGTGTCCAAGGGGGGAGGGGGTGTTGCCCACCGGCTTTGCGATCGGCGTTTGACCCCCCTGTTGCAGGCCTTTTTGGGTGCGATCGACCAAAAAACCAAAAAATGCTAAAACTGAATAATAATCAATTTTTTACTGCTATTTTATTGTGCGATCAACTTTTCCGGCGATCGCCAAGGTTAAAAGAAGTCGATCGCAACAAACTTTTAAAGAAAAATATTTTAAAGAAAAATATTGACCTACCGCTACACTGGAGCTGGAGGACCCCTTGCGATCGGCGATCGAGGTGGGGGGGGGGGGATTGACCCCACTTGGACACCTATGCCGAAATTCCTGAAAACAATACCTTATTAAACTTTCAATGCGAAATAGTGTACTTTCATTTGCATTTATCTTAACAATTGATGACTTTTAGACCGCTGAAGAAGCCTGGCAAGATTATAGAAAGTGCAACGACAGCATCATCGCCGATTTTTTGCACGGACAACTCAAATCTTCATTAACCTGCAATGGTATTTTTGAACTCCAACAGAAAATCTTATGCAACTAAACTCTTTTTTACAGTTTGTTGTAAAATGAGTGTCAAATTCGACCCATTTTGTTTTCTTTCCGTCCCAATTCCGCCTCGACCGCTAAAAGAGCTGTCATACGTTGTATCTCCAATAGAAGAACAACAACCCGAAATTCTAAGGATTGAAGCCAAACTACAAAGCAGCAATGATAATTTGGAGGGAGAAGGAAGTTCTTCGACGCCTAAAGAAACTGTGGAATTGGACCGCAGCCGGATAAAGGTTTGGATTTCTAGCTCTGCTTTTTATTAAAAAAGGAGAAAAACATTCAAAAAATTAACTCTTACTCTATAACAGAGGAATCCTGAGCTTTCTCTCTCTCAGCAAAGCATTTACGCCAAATATGGTTGGGAATATTTGTTGGTGAGCTATAGGAGTTCTTCACCTTTTAAAGTATTTGTTTTAGTGGTTCTTAACAATTGCGAGAGAATGGTTAATTCGTCCTTGGACAAGTTGGTTCGCAAATTATTATCGGCAATTTTTTGCCGGACCTATCTCATTGGAACACTGTTTGCGTAGCTTCTTCTCCGTTGATTATTTGCATGGCGATGACATGTACAAATGTGAACGTTGCGAAAAGTATGTATATATATAATGCGCTGCACATATATTTAAGGGATAATTTTATGTAAAATTTTCTTTCGAAGTGACAACAAAAAGATATTTTTGAAATTACAAAAATTTTCAATAGGTTTTGAGACTAACGAGGTAAATTCTAGATTACGCAACGGAACGAAGCATTGTTCTCTAACTCGTCTTCCTGAAATTCTTATCATTCATCTAAAACGATTCCGTAATGAAGGAACTTATAACATAAAACTTGGTGCCAAAGTTGCATTTCCGCTTTGTGATCTGGATTTACGACTTTTTGTTCACCAAGAGGCATTGCGGGACGCTTCTGGTCAGCCTATATCAACAAGATACGACTTGTGTGGTGTTATCACACATAAAGGACAAAATATGGAATGTAAGGGGATTTAAAACATTAAATTATCTACAAACCTGGATTTGAACAGATGGTCACTATGTTGCCTACTGTCTCAATTGCGAAGACCAGGAATGGTATGAGTTCGACGATGCAAGTGTCACAAGGGTGAGTCATCTTGAAGTGCTGGGACAGGAAGCATATGTGCTCTTCTACAAACGGAATGGAACATTGGGAGATGAGGACGAACTGATGGCGGAAGAGGAGGAAGAAGAAGAAGAGGAATATGTAGGAAATGATGATGATGATGAAGATGAAGGGATGCAGACGGCAACTGAAGAAGAAGCTGTGAAGATACTAAAGGAGAAAAAAGTTGAGACTGAAGATGAATGTCCGATGAGGCTGAAGATAAACAAAGTTGGAGATGAAGAACAAAACATTCAACAATTATTCAGGGTTGGCGTAGAGCTCAATGGAATGATGGAGGATGATAGCATGGACATGCTGAGCGAAGACGAGGCATGAGCACAATTAAGCACAGTTTGGTTAAGCACAGTTGGCAACACAGTTTAGCATTGTTTGGGAAACGGGTCACTCACCAAACAGTGCTTTTATCCTTCCTTTTCATCAACTTTTTATGAATTAATTGTCCGGAAAACGTCGTTCAAAATGTCCTAGGACCAAAACGACCATTGTTTGTTGGCAAATTTTAATGTACGCTATTGTCTCTGACTCGTCATTAATATTTTTCCTTCATTACCATACATTTCGATATATCATCATTCATCATCTCTTTAATAATTTGTCGACAAAAGTATTGTGATTGAATTTTATAAAGTGTCCCCTTACCCTTCCATTGTTCAGTATCTTTGTTTTTACGCCATATAAATATGGTCATAAAAAGATAGTTATAATTTCTCCCAAGTTGATGATAATAACAACATCATTTTTGAACAATTTGAGCACCATGTCATTCTGATTAAGAGGTGTCATGCCCTATCAAATCAAACACTTAACAAAACTAATTTGACTATATGATATGCTCTTTAGTAGGGCGCGGATAGTAATGCAGATGCATATTTTTTTAGAGACTCGTCGTGGCCTGAAATGCACGAAAACATGTTTTAGCTTCGTTTGAAGCTAATAGCATGCGTTTTAAGACGCATTTTTTGCATATTTTCGACTTTTTCTGCATATTTTCATATTTTGGGCATATTTTTGCCTCTGCATATTTTGGCAATTTTCGAAAAAAAATCACTTTTTACGAAAATTTTGATTTTTGAAAAAATAATCAAATTTTTGGCAAAAAAAACTAAAAAAATCGACTTAAAATTGAATCGAAAAAAATCATATTTTCGCGTTTTTGGTCATTTTGATACTTTTTGAAAAATTACGACAAAATTTTCGATAAATTTTTTAATATGAAAAATTTCAGACATAATAAACGATTTTGCACATTATGAGCGAAAAAACGTTTTTTTTGGACCATTTTAAACAAAGAAAAATGGAAAAAAAATTCGGCAAAATAGGGCATGTTTTGGCATTTATTTGCATATTTTTCGATTTTTGGGCATGTTTTATGCGCATATTTTGCTATATTATTGTGATACACGTCCAACCGTACAAAACTGAACTATTGACCGACCACTGATGTTGTGGATGGATGGTGCTGCTGGTGTCTGTCACAGTCTTTGCTAATAGGATGGAGGGAGCCTCGGGGATGGGAGGGTAAAAGGGAGTGTCTAAATGAAGCAGCCCTCCCTCTGGCCCACCCACTTCCACTTGTCTGTCTGTCTCCTCTATTTATGGCCTATTTCTCTGCTTTCCTTCCTCCCGTCCACCAATACATCTTTGGCAGCTCTGCTGTTGATGAGGGAGGAGTACAATCTTTGTTATAGCTTGTGGCCCACCATTACTGCTCATTTTGTCCGTGGTTGTTTCTAGGGGTTTTTCCCAATTCCACGTCGGCCAGTTTTAGCCCTTCCAACATTAAAAATGACATTTGTTGCTCGCTACCCTGTACATACATCTTGTTCATTTTCAAAGTTTTAGAGGGGGAACACATGGGTGATTTGTTCTTAAGACCGATTTTAAGGCCAAAATGACTGTTTGACTAGTGCGCGACAATGAATACCCTAGTGACCCGCAACAAAGACTGGTTGGGATGAGGAAAAGGTCCCACCCCTTCTGGCTGCCTCCACCACGGCTCTCAGCCGCTCGCTCGCCGGGGCAAAAGCCCTTTCTTTGGCCCCACCCCAACCAACGGCAATGGACGACGTCCTTTCCCTTTCGCTTTGCCTGCTCATTCTCCACTCCCAATCCTTTGACAGGTCCCCTTTGGCTGCTGTGGCGAAGCCTTTTCCTTCGTCGGCACAACAACAAAAAAATAGACGAGGAGAAAGAAGGAGAGGAGGAAGAAGAAGGAGGAAGGGAAGGGAAGAGAAGGAGGGAAAAGCCGGCGTTGTGTGTGCCGCCGGCGGCGGCAACCCCAATATGGGCAGCAGCAGCAGCACCCTCTGCCTTCTCCATTGGCACTATCGGCGACAACAAAAACAACACTAACAACAGCAACGGAAGAAGAAGAAGGAAGGAAACGGAAGAGGGAAGGAATAGTTGTCGAGGGTGGTCGGAGGTGAAGGGCAAAGGTGGCGACAGCAGTGGAGGAAGGAGGTAAGTATGGGTGGTGATGTGGGCAATGTTGGCAGACACAAAAGTATACCTGCTGAATGTTTGGGCCCCTATAACATATTTTTGAACTCTCGACCAAAAATCCATATTGAATTGCATAAATGCTAGAATTGCAAAGTAGTCATTTGGTTTTAATTATCCAAATCGCTGACGTGTGGTTTGGACTATATTATATACTATTTACTATGTGATTTTTTGATTTTGTCCTTTATTTTTTAGCTGTGATCACACCATAGTCGTGACCCATCGCCAGCTCCGCCCCATGCGAGATGAGCATTGCCTCCTCCCCCTCCGGTTTCGGCATTGACCCCGGTGGTCACGACGATGCCCTTTTTCTGGAACATGCACTCCGCATTGCTGTGATATCAACTGTGCTTGTACTGTTGCTCTGCGCCTCAGTAGCGGTATGCTTACTACTATGTATGAGTAAAGTATTCACCCAAATAATTACATTTACTTTTTTTATTGACAAGAAGTTAATATAATTAGGCATAAAAGGTGATAATGTAGTTGATAATTTGATCAACTTTTTCGATGGAAAATTGTAACTTGTGAAGTGCACTTAATATTTTTGAATTTATGTGACCCATTTATACATATATTAAAATACAATTATATTTAGCATTGGGGATTGGAAGTGAAATTTCCGAAGAAATATTAGTTGTTTGTTTTTTAGTTTTGTTTATATTATTGGAATATTAGTTTCTTACTTCGTTTTTTAATTTGTTAGTTTTAGAATATAATTGTTCTCTGGTGTCGGCTCAACGACGTGATCAGTTTCTATCTGGTTAGTCAAATTTTAAAATTATACTAAAATTGAACGATAACGATAAGAGTGGGAATAGACAAATGATGTCATTGTGCTAAAAAAGACAAAAAATTCCATCGGGAGTCTACTTTTATCACTTCAGCCAAACTTCCCCTTCACCTTCACTACTATTTTTCTTCCATTTTTTGCATTTTAAACTCCAGTTCAGACTTTATTTGCCCCTTTGAATCCCTCAAATTTTTTGTTAGGCTCCAAAACCTGGCAACTGCAAGCATCGGAGGGCGAGCGACTCTTTTGCTGCTTGGGAAATGCCCGGGGGAAGGGATCCGGACAGCCTTAACGCCCATTTTGTGCATAATTTATTCACACCGCCCTCCTAACACTAACAAGCATTGCTCCTTATCAACAGCAAACACTGCGACAGAGAACAAAATAATAGGAGGGTGGGTGTAGTGCTGTAGTGGAGAGAAAAAGAGTACCTAAGTCCAAAAACCCGTGCTCAGAAAATTTGGAAGTCAACTTTATGGACAAAGGAATAATCGAAAAGCAATTATTAGACAATAATAATAATAATAGCCATATCGTCTGCAAACTTTACCTTATTTTCCATACTTTTAGTTAGGTTAGTATGTAGTATTTGGTTGCTTGCGCTTATTTTTCTCCCTCTCGCCTTTTCCACACCCAATTTCCCTACCAACACCATACCACACCATTATAACTAAACAGTGCCCGTGTTGCCCTCCCAAAGCTTTGTAGAAGGGATTAACGTTGCGAATGGGAGAGAAGAGCTTATGGGTGGGGACAGCGATTTTGCCTCAGGCACTACCCCGACCCCAGGAGGAATCCCCTGAACCCTCTTTCCCCAAGTGTTCTATCCCTCTATCCTTCCTCCTCATATTTCACCGGCCCTTTCTCCACCCCGTCGTCCCACGCCACCGCCTTGTTTCGGTCATGGCCGATGGCGCAGTGCCTTTGGCGGCGGTTGATGAAATGAATAAATGAATGGAATGGAAGGGGCGAGGAAGAGGGAGATGGGTTGTGGGGCAAAATTGGTTGGACACTGAATTGGAATGAAAAACAATAAATGGGAATGGATGGAATAAAATTAACCAAAGAGAATTGTGTCTTTATTTTATTATTTGTTTTTCCCTCATTCAACCTCAAACTTCTTCCCAGAATTTTTTGTGCCCTTTTCAAAATTCTCACCAAACAGAGTCAAAGGCCTTTGTTTTTGTTCACTGTCCTTTGGTTCCCTGACAATTGTCAGCTATCCAACCACAAACTCCCCATCCGCCATCAACACCAACAAAATACGTTGGAACCCATTCACTCCTCCCTCGTTCATTGTTTTTTGCCATCTTCCCCCCCCCTACCCAATGTTTTCCGTCAAGGCAATGCCTTATAGCAGGAAGAGAATGGCGTCTGCCATTTTGGCCGCAGGCGCTGATGAGCAATGGTGGGAAGGAAGGAGACATCACCGCAAAAAGGTGACGTCAGTGGCGCCGGCTTTTGTTGGTCCGTCGTCCGTTCACTTTCACTTACTTCTTGTCGCCCTCCCTTGCCGTCTCCCCAGCTCCCCACTAATCCCGCTAAAAGGGCACTCTGGGAATGAGAAAGAATGGATGGGAGACTTTTTGGGAAGAAAATAGGAAAGTGGGATTAAAAGGAAGCATCGGTTTGGTGAGAGAGAGAGAGAGAGAGGCGGACGGCAAACAGACAGAGAAAGAAAGAAGGAAATAAGCATGCCCGGAGGCCGGAGGGCTTCCCAATTAGGAAAAGCTGGTGCCATTGGTGGAGGAGGAGGAGGAAAAAAGAGATGGATGGATGGAGGAATGATAGAATAGAAGAGGGGAGAGCGAATGGGAGGGGATGGGAGGGAGGATATGGATAGAGGGAAGGAGAAGAATGATGGGAAAGAGGATGAGGGAGGGGAGAGGGGAGGCATGATGATGATGATGAATTACTGTGAGATGGGGGCAAAAGTGGAAGATGCCTTCCTATAAGTCAATTTTTGCCAAAATCCAGAATAACATCAGAAACCTCTAACTAGAAATGGTTGTATCACTGCACACAAAATCAGAGTTTTAAGAATAAAAAGTGAAGAATCAAAGATGAAATGATACAAAATAATTCTTTTAAAAAGTGGCCCCTCTCCAATTTAATGTGTGATCGGAACAAAAATATGATAACTAATCAATATTACGTGTCTGATCAGTCTAATCAATTTTACGTGTCTGATCAGTCTAATCAATTTTACCTGTCTAGATCAGTCTAATCAATTTTACCTGTCTAGATCAGTCTCTCCTTTGCGGACCTCTTCTGCGCATTGCTCATAGTACCGTTCAGTTTGTACAGTTCACTGAAGCCAGACTGGAACTTCGCAGGCGACAATTCCGGCAATTTTTTCAATTCATTCCGGAAACAAGATATATTTCATTCTAAAGCATATATATTTCAGCATATATATTTCATTGCATATATATTTCATTCTGATTTGGACATAACAACAAAATTTAGCGACTTTTTTGTGTCAGGTTTTTAATCCCCTGGTTTCAGTGCTCTGCAAGTGCACTGTGTATGTGCATGTTGTGCTGATCTCGTCCACTGTGTTCACGTTCGCTTGGATCAGTGTTGATCGATATGCGGCCTTCATGAAACCCACCAGGTACGAGGTGGTTCACACTGCCACCCGCTGCAAGTGTTGGATCTTCTTCTCCTGGTCCACCGCACTGCTGGTCGCATGCCCGATTCTGATTACCAAAATGGAGGTCAATTGACCATTTTTTCGTATAATCTTGATTAATATCCAAATTATTTTTTAGTCCAAATATTCGCCAGAATTAGAGCTGTGTCTGTTAAATTGGACCTCTACGCTGGCTTATTCCGTCACACTCGGTGTGCTCGTCCTGGTACCGTCCCTCTGTACTGTAGCCTTCACCTCTACTGCCATTATTGCTGCCATGAACAAACCGGACGAAGTTAGCCTCTTAATAAGATTTTGTAATTTTAAAAATTTTAGTTGGAAGATCTCCAGCGGACAATACTGGACACAGATCAGAACTTCGCCATATGTACGCCGTATTCTCCTTCCCCACTTTAAAAAAGATTTGTCATTACAGCGTTATTCATTCTGATCTCTTTTGTGCTTTCCTGGCTTCCTATCATTGTGCTCCAACTTCTGCCTGATTCACTGATCAGTCAAGCCGATACCGGAGTGATGCGATTCGTAAGTTTTTACTCAAAATTTGCTATTTCCTCCGTAACACATTTTTGCCCAACCGATCTCATCTTCACCCTCTTGTAAAGGCTTTTTCGTGGCTTGCAATTGGCGGAGGATCTTCCAAAGTGTTAATCTACAGGTTTGTTTATAACGGGGGCGATCGAATCGAAGACTTTTCCCTTTTAAGCTTCACAAGCAAAGAGTTTCGTCAGTCCCTTTGCTGTTGTTGCCTTCCCCTGTTCCCTGCCACAACCATTCACCTTCCGAGCTCTTCACACAATATACCGACAGCGTCAGGAAATCTTGACGAACTGAACAGGGTACAAGAGTCAGAGTAAGTCCTAACTTTCTACTTATTGCTTCTAGTCAATATCCGAATTTTCGGTGTTTAAAGACAAGAAAAAGTTTTAAACACATCTGCGACTTTTATTATACATTATACATGCATTATAAATTAGAAATTACACTTGACAATCGCAGGACACACTTTCGAATTCCTTCTTTTGGACACACCATTCTCATATTTTAGGGAAACAATGTTTATTGGTTAATGGTAATGGTTACTTAAATTTGTCCAAAATAGTTTACTCATTTTTTGGCACGAATTAAAAATGTATAAGTTCGAAGAACACTTTCCTAAATGGTTAAAAACCAGTTTCAAAACATTAGAATCGTCTTGTCCAACAGCAAATGGGTGGAGAGGCGAAAACAACACCAACAACTTCACCGAACAACTTCATCGGGAAACAAAGGCACAGCATCGTCTTCGTCAACGACCGCAAGCAGTGCTAAGCGAACTGTGGTGGATTACGGTAGCTTCGGCCTGAGTCCCAACATCATTGGCGGAGGCTTCGGACTTAGGAGCAGTGTCAGCAGAAGCCAACAAAAGCAGAACCATACATAATAGGACAAAGCTACCGGAAAAACATAAACTGTGATACACGACAGACATTACATTTTACATTCCCCTGACATTCACCTCATCAGGCTCGTATCCGAGGGTAGTATAATCAGTAGCAAAGGGGTTGCATAGCATAACCAATACCTGATACCTCTGCTCGATAACATAAGGGTAACATTACCAATTGGAAATTTTTTTTGAAAAGGTTTTTAATTTACTTATGTATATAATATGTATAATATTTAAAAAATAAATAACAAATTAAAGTTTCTGATTTTTACACAAACTAAAAATTAATCGAATTTTTCTCCATTCCAATATAAAATAGGTATAAACCAATTTACTGGATACGGGACTGCTCCAACAAGACCCAAATCACTCATCCATTTTAGTCAGTTAACAGTTAGGTTAGACACATCTTTCACTCTTCTAATGTTGTATTTTAAATAAAATACACATATTACTTATTAGCTTATTACGAATAGAAACACGCGAACACGCCCGTTTTAGACATCAAGAATCTACTTATCAGTTATCACATGTACTCACTTATATATAGAGATAGATAAATCTCCTTTATCCAATTTTTTAAAATAAATCATTCATTTAAAAATCCTAAAGGACCCGGCGGCGCCTAACGGCACCGCCGGGAAAATTTTGAAAAATTGGGCTAATTTACATTAGGGAAAGTGGCCTTTGTCTAAATTTCTCGATTATTTTTTAAAAATACATCAATTTCATTTTTTCTTCGTTTGCTTGCGGAAAATTATAAAGATTTTAGTATCAGGGACGGATCCAGGGGGTACCAGGCGCACTCACCCCCCATGGCCAAAAAAAAATTAAAACAAATTCCCGCCGAAGGCGGGAAAAGGGGGAATTTTTCTGAGAAAAATGTTAAATTTTCTTTACAAAAGTGCTTAAATTATTCAAAAAATTTCCCGGCGGCGCCTATCGGCACCGCCGGACCCTAATTTATACAAGTTT
>JAQIYK010001322.1:0-10068 GCA_034700465.1 Rotylenchus robustus | reverse complement strand
AGGTCACGCCTTTAGTGAAGCCAAAAATAATTAAAATTATTTTAAAATACACGAAAATTTTTAAATTCTATTAAATGCTTTACATTAATTTGACAATTATAATTTTAATATTTTTTCAGACCCCTTTATCCTTTTTCCAGCTACGTTTTACGGTAAAATTATATTTTTTGGAATTTTCCTAAAATTAATATATCGACAAAACCTTAAAATTAATTGTTCCAAAAATTAATTAATTTTACACAATTTTATGGCATCAATGGAAAACAACGACACTAGTTGCAAAGTTGGTTTTGAAACAAATCACAAAAAAATTATGTTTTTTGCAATTTTTCAACACAAACGTTTTTTTTATGAATTTTTATAATTTTTATTTAAAAAAAGTTCTTTTTTTTTCCAAATTCAAAGAGAACATTTTGTTTCCAAAAAATTGTTTGAATTTTTATAAATGTTTAAATACATATTAAAAGGTAATCTTTATTTTTGTATTTTGGGAACGATAATCTTTAGAAATAAATGGAAATTAATAGGATACAGCAAATTGATTAAAAAAATTCTACCGTAGTAAAAGATAAATCATGATTTAAGTTAATCACGATTTACTAAATCATGATTTAGGATGAGAATAAGTAATTAATCATTTCATAAATCGTGATTTATTTTTCCTTTGTGAAACTTAAATTGCTTATTCTCATCTTTAGATGAGAATAGCGATTTAGCACTCTGCATAAATCGTGATTTAGCACTCTGCATAAATCGTGATTTAATAAATCACAAGACGAGGATAAGGCCCCAGATCGGACGGGATGACTTTCAACGCGGTATGGAGGTAAAAGATTGGGAAAATAAATTACTCAAATGCAACCAATTTTGCATTAAAAATGTATCAAATTATGTAAATGTAAAACTAAGCAAATTTTCAAAAATGGAAATAAAAAAACCCATTTGCATTTGTAATTTCGGAGAAGTATGTCTATTTTGGTCCTTTTATTGGCACATTACTCAAATAAATTAATTTCTATTTTATTTTAGCCATATCGCGTGACACAAAATTGCTCTTTCAATCTCATCAGTTTATAATTTGTAACATTTCTATGGAAAAAATATTTAAAAATAACATTAATAGACCTAATATATCATTTTATGTTTCATATGGAAAATGGGGTAAATTTATATTTTATGTTAATAGCGAGAAACAATTTCTAGTAACATTTTTTAACCAAAAAATGGTGAAATTTAAGGCGTTTTAATTTTTTAAACCAAGCCTTAATTTTCAAAATTTTAAGTGTTTCGATAGTTAATTTTTTCGTTTTTTCCGGCTATTTTCCCCGCGCAATTCGCTCCTCCCGTTCGTACTGCTCCCGTCCCAGCTCGAACGCGGACTCCAGCCGGCCCAACAAGTTCCTCCGGTGCGTTTCGCTTTTGGCCTCGTGGAACAAACTCGGAAAAAGCATCAGGGCAAATGCTAGCTCATAGTGGCACTAAAAAAGTAAAATTATGCAAATTTAAAATTGTATTAAAGTGGTTGTTTGCCTGAAAAATTTGTTCTAAAATTGCCAACTAAATATCCACATAGATTGGTCAAAATTATATATAGAATATAATAGTCTGATTTAAATTGAAAATTTTGGTTACAAAAATTAATTAAATAGGGCAAAAATGATGCATAAATATTTCTTAATTAAGTCTGTTTAAGGTCCTTCAAAAAATTCTTGATAATTTTTCCCCCGCCGGTTAAAATCGGACTTTTTATCCAATTGTACCACCTGTTCATCAAAAAGTTTTTTGCGCAACTCTTTCGGAAAGTTCACAGATGGAGTGATGTTCAGCCTGCGGCTCTCATTTTCGCGAGTATTGAAGTACAGGTCCTGGTTACAAAAATGGGGGGGGGGTTAGAAAATTTTTGAAGTTTAAAAATGATAAATGCACCATCCATTCGTCCATATTTTGTTCCCGTAAAGGAGCATTCACACTGGTGAAGAGCAACACGATCACGTCGTTCAGTCCCGTATCTTTGATTTTAGTAAATATTCAATATTAACAAATTATTTTAATTTATTCTCAAAAATCGTATCTGCAAATTTAATTTAATTTTTACCAATTCTTTTAATTCTTATAATAAGGTGTTTTTTGGCATATCTTTTTGGACAAAAAAAACCATTTTTGTCCGTTACAAAGGTGCTTCCAAAAAATAAGTGTTTTCTAGATCCCAGAAAAAATTTTATATTAAAAATAGAAAATATAACTTTGCAGCTTATATCATCTGTTTTAGCTCGAATATCATCTGTTCTCGACGCTCAAATTTTCAATTTTTGTTTGTAATTTTTTGGGGTCGGAATTACAAACTAAGGGGCCTGCTAAAAATTCTAAGCGAAAAAAACAATTTTGCAGCATCTTTGGAATTATAAATCCCATCAATATTGGACCACTCAATAATTGTTAAGGAATTTTTCCTCCAAAAAACGACATTTTTCTGACCAATACCACAGTAATAATAATACTCACTTTGGTGGCACAACTGCCAGTCGATGATGGCACAAAGTTCATCGCCAGCTACCTGCTTTTGGTTATCACTTTCTTGGCGGCATTTGAAGAACAAATTGTTGGCCCAAAAGTCGCCGTGACACAGCACCGGAGCAATACCTAAAATTTAGTAAAATAAAATTTAAAATAAAAAACGAACTCTTTGGACTATGCTCACTCAAAACTAATACTTTACTTTGAAACAAGTTAATTCTGGTTGAATTTTAAGTTCAATGTTACCCCAAAAGCTTTTTTTGTGCTTTATTTTTTTTAATTTCCAAAGTTTATAAAAATAATTTTTCTTTATTTGTTTTGAATTCACTTCCTAAAATTTAAAATAATAAATCAAGACAATTCCTCCTCATCCATCCCAATTTTGGTGATGATGGAACTCACCAGAGGCGTACCGAGACAGGGGGCAGGGGGGCAGCTGCCCCCCAAAATGTCAAAAATAAAATTTTAATAGGGTCCCCTTATATTTTCAAAATTCGATAATAAAATTTTGCCGCGGCGCCTGTCGGCGCCGCGAAATTATGATTTTTTAATAGTATCTCCCTTAGGTTCTCGAAAATTTTAACCATCAAACTAAAAATACAACCCCTAAAAATCGACTTTTCGATGAGATTACCAAAAATATACCCTTAAAAATCGACTTTTCGGCGCGAATAAAAAAAGGTCGCCGCGCCGAAGGCGCGGCGAAAATTTTCTGCCCCCCCCCCCAAATCTCGGTACAACTCACCCACTTGCTCGTGCACGTCCTTCCGCATGATGGAGTGGGTGTGCATAAATGCCATGAGAGTATCCGCGTGCCGACGAAAGTATGCGTCCTAGAAAATATCTCCTTTTAGGGATAAAATTTCCAACAAAATATTTAGGAGAAAAATTTGAATAGATCGAGAAATATTCGTAAAGGAAATAAATTTTGAAAAATCGGCTAAATTTTCAAAAAAGGGGATGTCGCAAAATTTCCGAAATTTTGAGGAGTCCCAATCCCTTTAGATTTCTCCTCCCCTCAAGGGAGAAAAAATTAGAAAAAAATACAGTAATTTATTGATGATATTTTTAAACCAAAAAATAATAATAAAAATACTTAGAAATAGAAAATAACCATTAAAAGGGGTTAAAATTACAACCTGTGCCTTGTCCATGCTCAGCACCCTCTGCACAATTTGTTTGCCCATCTCCCGAATGGAGCCAGGAATGCACAGTCGGAAGCCGGACAACAGTTCCTCGGGCAATGTCATGGAGAAGGCGTGCAATTGGGCCAACGACACAATGGTGGACTCCACCTTATAAATTAGGAAGAAATTAGGGACAATGACCGACACAATTCGGATTTTACTACTCAAATACAGTTTTCTACTGTATGTATTACTTTTTTGTACTTCTTGGATTATTGAAAATACAGTACCGTTAACGGAAAAAATTATATCTTTTTGAAAATCCAACAAAACGATAATAATTCTTCTGAATTGGCCAATCCATGAAAAATACAACTATAATTTCATTTTTTAAATATTAAATTTTATTTTATATATGAGGTTTACCTGTTCCTTGGTTAGGCCTTCATAAAAATTGGCCAGCACTCCCCTCGGGGACATGTCCTCGACCACCATAAACCCCTTGTCCACCTCGCGTTCACTGGGACAGTGTCGAACAGAAAATGTCCTCGGCAAAATATGGCATAAATGGGCGGGAAAGCGGGGCGCAATCTGAACATATTGGGGATATTGAGACATTGGGTATTAACAGTTGGGTATTAATATACAACAACAACTTGGGTAATATAAAAATGAAACAGTTAAATAATAAAAATTTGAGAAGGTCTAACATATATTGAGTTGAAAAATCAATTTTTACATTTTAACAGAAAAATACCGATGTTCAATCACTGTGCTATTTTTGGATTATTTTTTGAATTTAAAATAACAGCCCCCCCCCCTTCATTTAATTGAAATTATTTCAAAATTGTATACCAATGTGTAGAAGTTTGCTTCCAACTCGCTGAGTTCGAACAAAAGTTTGCGCATCTAAATTTGCAAATAAATGGTCGGGTTTCTAAATCTCAATAAGACCTCCATGTTTGCGTCACAGTTCGTGTCTTCCTTCTCCGGGGTCTTCCATCCCCATGGAATTTCTTTGGCCTTTTCCAGTTCCATCAAATGCTCTATTTTGGATGTTGTGGCAACCTTGGGATGGGTTATAGACTTATAAAAGGTGATAAAATTATGTTATAAAAATACAAATGTTGTTTTTCTCCAATTTTTCAACAGTTTTTTATTTTGTTTTTCTGTTTTCTTACCGTATTTTTCTCTTTAAGCCTCTAGAAATCTAGAAAAGATATTGAAAAAAGATAGGAAAAGAATGTATTTTCAGTTCTAATGTTACCTAGAAAAGATATTTCGGGAGATACATGTTTGAAACAAAAAAAATCAATATTTAATCATGTAATTTTTGAATTATTTTTTTAGAAATATTAATTTTTAACAATTTGAAATTTTTTGGAAAAAATTTTACGATATTTACATGAAATTACTAATTCTTTGCTTCCTAAAAATTTCGTTTTTATATCAGAATCCTTTTTAAAAATTACTTTCAGAATGGCGCCGAAGGTTTGCCCATTGGCGAGATGGATTTTCAGTCGGTGTATTGTGGACATCATGCCTTGGCCATCAACCGGATCCACCTCCACCATCTTTATAACTGTGAATCGCAATAAATATTGAAAAACCCTTTTTTAAACCGATGTCAAATTTTTAAAAAGCACAGATTATGCGATGAAAAGAATTAATAAATAGACTACAAAATATTTCAATGAATTTTAAGATTTACTAAAAAAATCTAACTATTTTTAACCAGTTATAGTTTATAAAACTGGCCAGTAAATTTGAGACTTCGAGATAAATTTTCAGGTAAAAAACAATTTTAATTTTTAAAAAAATGCAAAAATTAGAATTAACAAAAAATAAATAATGAGTAAATACATAAATAATTGGCCAAAATACCCGTGTTAGCCATCGCACCAGCAAAAAGGTCGCTGTCCTTGCGGAGCGCTTGGACGATGGTGGCGAGGGAATGCACAGTGCCGGGCACACATTGGGACAGATCGGTGCTTTTCAAGGAGTTCGAAGCAGAAAGTGGTTGCTGGGGAAAGGCCATCTGTCGGATGATTAAATTGGTGGAAAATGGGAAGAAAACGATAAAAATGTTTAAATTAAATTCGTCCAATTTTTGATGCAATTTAATAGGACAAAAAAAACGGATTTATTAATGGGAAGTGAAAAGTGATTAAAGTGAATAACTTAATTTAAAATCCAAAGAAAAACAGAACTCTCGAATGGGTTACAAAAATGTTTTTTAATGCAAATATCCCAAATTATTTATTAATGACAGGTCGGGTTGGGTTTGCTGTTTGTTCTTTAAAATAACTTTCAAACACACACTTATAAGTATGAAATCTTAGAATCGAATAATGAAAATTATTACAAAATTTGAAATATGTACATATGTTTATTATTTAATTATATTCAACGAAAATAATTAAATATTAAAAATCAATGAATAAAAATTTGATGAAATTTAATAATTGAAAGAACGTATAAAAACATCATACTTCCAATGGTTGCATATGTATGTATTATCGATCCAAATCCAAACATAACTTTCATTTGTATGTATGTCTGTTCTTTTCTTTTTCACTCTCACCCAATAGAGAAGAAAGACTGGTGGTTGTGTTTGCTATTCTTGGCTGTTTTGTTATCAAAAATTTATCCATCCACCGAAAAAAACAAATAAAAAGAACAAAATTATATTACTAACAAATTCAAGTAACATAGATGTGCTGGTAGATACTTTCATAGTCCAACATATCATAATATTTATAAAAACAACAACAAAAAAAACCTATTTTTGTATTTTTCTTCAAATAACCGCAATTTTTTAAAAGAAAGAAAAATAACTACGGAGATTTTTTAATTTTACACTTTTCGCAATTTTGAACTTTACCAAAGTCGTATATTGATTTTGATTCAGTTTTTGCATTTATTTTTACGCCAATTTGTTTGTCAAAATATCTCAAATGTATGACTATTCATCTCTTTACTAATTTTTTTTATTCACTTTCATTAAATCGATTAATTTATTCTTTTGAGCAATTTGTTTACATCCACCTTCGCCTACGACCATACCGCGTTGAAAGCACGCCATCCCGTCCGATCTGGCAAGTTAAGCAAAGCTGGGCCTCCTTAGTACTTGGAACGGAGACGTCCTGGGAATCGGAGGTGTTGTAGGCATATTTTTTAAAATTATTTTTGGAAAAATGAAACAAATTACACTTATTAAATCAATATTTTGCAATTGTTTTTAATTTTTTATTTGATATTTCCGATTTTCAAGTTTTTTCTACCAATTTAACTATAAAATAACTCGTTTTTAAGATAATATTAAAATGCAACCCTTATTAGCTTTGCTGGGCGATGAACCCTTTTTGCTGGACATCCTTTCCAAATTTATGATCCTTTCGGCACTGATCACTTTTGTCGGATTCACCTTTTTGGGAATTCGAGCTTCATATGGACGATATGCACCATCCTCATTGTTAGCCAAGGTAATAAAAAAAACAAATTTAAAAATAAACTCAAAAATTTAACCAAAATTTCCATTATTCAAATTACAAATACCAAAGAAATTTTTCCTAAATTGTATTTATTTATTCCCAAAAATTAAAATTCTATCATTTTAGCTTTTATGCTACGTAAATCTTCATAATTAATTTTACTATTATTGTCTTAAATCTCTTAAAGTTGAAGTCTTAAAGTTGATCTTGAGATCGAGATCTAGAGTTGATCTTAAAGTTGAAGTACAAATTAAAAATTTTCCTTTTATTTTTGAATAAAAGCAACTTTTATAAAATTAATTATGAAGATTTATTCGCAGCATAAAAACAACTAAAAATTTTAAGAAAAAAATTAAAAATTTAAGGTTTGGAATTCTTGAGAATAAAAAAAGTCGATAAATTAAATATGAATAGGCCAATATAATTTATTGCTTTTTGAGGTTTGTGTTCCGGCACGAATTGCCTGGTTTCTGCAGGAACTTCCCTCCTTTGTTGTCCCCGTTATTGCCATTGTTTGGCAAATCGCCCATCTTGGCAATGTTCCGCCTCTAGCAAATTGTTTGGTTCTGCTCATGTTCACGGGCCATTATTTTCACAGGTAAAGAGGATAAAGAAATAAAAAATAATAATTTTTAAGACTTCAAAATTAAAAATTATATATTTAGAACTAAAAAAATCAAAAATGATTTTTTTTAAGACTTTTCAAAAAACCATGCAGTTTGCATAACTTCAATAATTTATTTAAAATAAGCAACAGTATTGCTACAGTATTTGAATAATCACATACAGTAATCCTACTGTATTTTTCTCTTAAGAACATTTGTATATCCGTGCCTTATACGGGGCGGAAAACCTACGCCCATTCACCTCTTTTTGCTGGGAGTTATTTTCTGCACTTGGAACGGCTATAT
Organism: Rotylenchus robustus; assembly: GCA_034700465.1. Classification (NCBI taxonomy): domain Eukaryota; kingdom Metazoa; phylum Nematoda; class Chromadorea; order Rhabditida; family Hoplolaimidae; genus Rotylenchus; species Rotylenchus robustus. Next base: position 2,022 of record JAQIYK010001322.1, on the reverse strand, counting down.
CCAAGGCTTTTATCATGCAAAATACGCTGTTTATCCCCGTGGACACTTTTACTCCTTTGGCGCTTTGATTGGTTAGTTTTTTTTTAATTAAATAATAAAATAAAAAATAAACTGAAAATTTCAATTTTTGATAAAATAATTCTTTGAAATTTTTAAACAACTATTTCGGGAAAAATCAAAAATTTTATTCAAATACTTATGAATGAATTTTCGAATAAAAAGTGTTTTGAAAATATGTATAAAGTCACTCTGTTTAATTTGCGTAAAATTTCCAAAAACATTAATTTTTAACGATACATTAAATTCCGAAAATTGTTTTGACTAATCCAAAAATATTATTTATTTATTTTTTTGTAATTTTCAACAGGTCTGCCGCTGTTTTTGCTGGGAATGCTGATCAATGTGCACTCCGACCACACTCTCCGAAATTTGAGAGCACCCGGCGAGAAAGACTACAAAATTCCACGCGGCGGAGCCTTCGAATGGGTTTCGGGCGCCAATTTTTTTGGTATACAAATTTTTGTTATGGATACCATAAAATTTCGATTTAACAATTTTTAAAATTTAACAAAAAAAAAGTATTTAAAAGAAAGAAAAAAAGAAGGTATTAGTCAAAGGTCAAACCTAGCAAATTTAATAGACTGGATTTTTCTGGATTTATTGTCAGGGTCAGTAGCATTTCGAGCAGTCTAATTTTTTATCACAATTTCCTGGATTTTTTGTGCAGAAAGTCCCAATTCGTGCCAATTAAAAATTCAAGCTTAAATGCTCACAATCAGATCAAAATCTAGAAATTTTTAAAATTTAAATTATGATAACTAATTCCCAAATAACAAAATAAAAAATATCTGGGAAAAATATTTTTAAATTTTAGGTGAAATTGTCGAATGGATTGGCTACGCAATGTTTGCCCAAACAATGGCCGCCTGGGCGTTTGCATTATTCACCGCCGCCAACACAATTCCGCGCGCGCGGCAACATCACAGGCAAGCAGAAAAAAAAGAAAAAAACAAACAAAAAACAAATAAACAAACAAATTTTATTATTTCACTTTTCAAATTGCTCTAAATTTAATAGTTTAGAGGGTTTGTTTTTTCCATCTTTAGCTTTTTTCGATTTGTAAGCTAGTTGAGACGATTTTTTCATTTAGATAAAAAAAACATAAAAAAAACCGGCTTCAAAAATCCATCTTGGAGGTATTATACTTTTTAAATTTGTTTGGAAAACACAAAAAAGACACAATTCTCAATTAAAAAACAAAAAACAATGACTTTTTTACAGAATATAACTCGGAATTTAACAATAAAATTATTAATTTTAAATTTTTGGCTTGACAACATGTTCCTTCTACGGTTGTCGCATCACTATTTTTATTTTTTCATTTGTTAAGGTGGTACCTGGAGAAATTCGAAGACTATCCAAAAAGCCGAACCGCAGTCATTCCGTATGTGTATTAGCATGGATGACAGTCGATATTTTTCATGTTTTGAAATTTGTTAAAAATCTTATTCACATTAATTTTTAAATTATTAATTTATTTCATTTTTAAAAATATGATGGATTAGATACAAATATTTTTCACTAAGTTTATAATAATTATTTATTTTTATTACAAAATATATTATTGGAATTGTAAACCTCTCCCTTTTGTTTATTTAACATTTTTCTCTTTTTTCAATTCTTTACATGTCTTTTTAAAAATATTGCAGATAATTTTTTTGATTAAACATAACAAATTAATTAGGAAATTAACTATGTTTTAATTTGCAAAATGTTCACCATGTTTGTTCAACAGTGTTAACTATATCCAATTTTGGATTTTTTCAATTCGTATTTGATTTTATTCGATTAATTAATGGTTCCGCCGCCCAGCAATCTTCCTCAATATGCAAATTGTACATGTTGCCCTGGCCATCTTTGTACTCCGAAGTCACAATTCGGAACCAACCTGAAAATTTGTAAAAAACAAAACAAAAAATTGAAAACCTAACCTTGCTCGCCCCAAGGAGTACCCCAACTGTT
>JAQIYK010001321.1:0-10072 GCA_034700465.1 Rotylenchus robustus | reverse complement strand
CCCACATCACCTTCTCCCCCCCCCACTTTGCTTCTGATCATCACCCCACATCACCTTCTCCACCTCCCCCTTGATACTCCTTGATCTGCCTGCCCTCCACCCACTCATCTCATCAGCACTCTCTCAAGTGCTTTTCCCCCTTCCCATAGACCATGGCTCAAATTTGTTGGCCCAGCTTTTCGTCTCTCATTCGCTTATCGGCCGAATCGATGCATTGGAATTGGGAGGGTGTTGGTGGGGATTGGATGGGCCTGGCCACCCCCCCCACCATCTCATCACACCAATTCATCCATTTCGTCCGCTCGCTCAATTTGCAGCAAAATGATATTCGGGCGAGAAGGGATGGGAGATGGGGGGAGGGGGTGGGGAGGGAGGGTAACCAAATTCGGGAAGGGGTGAATATTCATCACTTACCACTTTCATTCACTTTCATCGAAAAAAACACTTCTGATCATGTCAATTTGAGAGAGTGCTGATAAAATAATCTGGGGGCGATGATGATGATCCCCAGTAGATATTCCACCCTTTTTGTGAGATCGGTGGATCAAAGATTGAGTTTTTGATGTTATTTTCGTGATCAATGGCCTTAAAACACCCCCTTTAGAACTTACCCATAAATTGGACAGAAGTTTCGAGGAAGGAGGAGAAGGTGAATAGAGAGGAGACAACACAGCCTCTGGGCATACCGATCCGCTCTAGGGTAGTACGGATCACTCCTCTGGGGCCAATCACAATTACCAACGCCAAACGACAAGTTTGTCGTCAGAATACGTCGTTTGTCGTTCATCTCCGATCACAATAACATTTGTCGTTACATTTTTGTGTTTTGTCGTCCAAAATTTGTCTTAACTTTGGAAAGAAAGCGAACGACAAATTTGGACGACAAACGCCAAATATGGGGGGGGGGGTGCCCTCGACCGGCGGCCCCCAATTTGTCGTTCGGGAAACTGTCCCAAAAAATCCAATTTTTAATATACAAACGACAAATCTGATGAAGACATAGATTAATGACAAATTTATGCATATTCACGACAAATTTGGAGATAAACACCAAATTTGGCGTTTGTCGTTGGTAATTGTGATTGGCTCCTGGTCACATCCACGTTCGTCCCCGAATTCCTTTTGACTGTTCTCCTTTCTGCCCCAGGGCATTCATTCCCCCTCCATCCCCCCACAGTGCTACCGTAATCTCTGTTTCCGAAACCTCTTTTTCTTCTTAGGGACGGACAGCCAAGCGGTGCGCTTTGCACTACGAGCAGAGACAGCGATGGCAATGATTGTGCGTATGCGCGGCCTCCCGTTCACCGCCACCGAACAACAGGCAAAAGAAGGGGGCCAAGGGAAAGGGATATATCGAAAAATGCAGGACTTTGATGTGGACTTGATTTCTTTTGCCTGGATGGATCTCGTTTTAATTAGCAAATAATAGTTTGCCCGACCCGGTCCAATGATAGTTTGCCCGACCCGGCTCCCTCATCCGCTTCCTTCCCAGGTGCGCGACTTCTTCTCCACCGACGGCCAGCCCAGCGGTCTGCTGGACCAGCAGGGTGCCGTGCTATTCGTTCAGCGCCCCGATGGGCGCCCCTCTGGCGATGCCTTTGTTCTGTTTGGGGACGAAAACAGCGGGCGCAGGGCGTTGGCCAAGCACCGTCAGCGCATGGGCGGACGCTACATTGAGCTGTTCCGCACCACTCAGGTGGGCCAACCTAATAACCGGGCGGAACAAAAAAAAACTAAAAAATTCTGATGGTGCATTTGAGTTGAATTTTTCGAATTTTGGTTATTTTCGGGTTTTACGTTTTTCGGTCAACCTCTGCTGACTGGGTCCAATCCACTGGGTGAACTGTAACTGTACCCAAAAAGTTGGTACTACTATGTTAACGGGAGGCAAACTTTTAACGGGAGGCAAACGGGGGCAAAATTTTAACGGGGGCAAGACCAATTTTTTTTTAAGTGAACTGAAAAACCCTAACGGCCAGAAATTAAAAATGTGCTTAAAATGGTTTTAAACCATTTTAAAAAATAAAAAAACGATTTTTTAGCCAAAAATGCTCAAAAAAGGTTAAAAATCCTCATTTTTAAGCTTTTTGACATTTTTTGCGATTTGGCATGACGAAATGGCATTTTGCATGGTTTTTGAGGGTTGTTGGTTCAATTTTGGACCAAAAAAACCATTTTTTGAATTTACTCACCTCACCCCCCCCCGTTATTTTCATGCCCCCCTTAATTAACAAGTACCTTTTAGTTTTGCCCCTTCGTTAAAATTTTGCCCCCCCCCCTCCCCTCCACCAATTTTATTTAATCAATAATTTTGTTTGTTTCTTCAGGCCGAAGTTCAGCAATTGTTCAACGCCCGCACGATTGCCCAGCAGAATGCCGCAATTGCTTCGGCAGCCGCAAAAATGGGCGCCGGTGCACTGACAACGATCCAACAGGTTAACCCACAGCTATAGAGAAACTATAAAAGAGTTGGGATAAAAAATGTTGAAAACTCGAGGAAAACTCTCACCAAGAATAGATTTGCGAATCTTACAATTTTTTGATATTTTAGCCAAAAAAGTATCTTCTTCGACTTTTGGTCATTTTGTCCACAAAATAGATTTTCTTTATTTAATATTCTATAATAATTTTAGAATTTATACCCCGATTTTTTGAGTAGTGTATGGTGCTTTGAATTTTAAACCCCATAGGTCTAGGGTTGTTTCCTAGGGTTTTACTTTATTTTTATTGTCAAATTGGGACTTTTTAAGAATGGCCTTGGCCTGTCGGCTCCTGCGGCTGTGCTTGGACCCGCGACTCACTGTCAGTCCAACGGTGTCCACCACCACCACCATCGGCCACCCCAGCAACGCCAGAGGGACTGTCTCCGACTGCGCGGATTGCCATACGAGGCGCAAGTGCAACAGGCAATTCTTCTTTTTAAATTCAAAAAGTTGAAAAGATCAAACTTTCGTCCCAATTTTTACAATTGGGCCTTATCACCCTAAAGTCCAATTTTAAAAAGCCAAAGAGTGCCTTTGGGCATCCTGTTTTGTTTGTTTTCCTTTGCTTTATTTTCTCAATTGTGAGTACCTTTTGCAGGTGGTGGAGTTCCTTGGCCCGCACGCTCATCATGTGCTGTTCCAGGCCAGTTTTGTTATGATCACGAACTTTCATTCCATCGGATCATCAGTTTCTTCATTTTCAGGGCGTTCACATGATCTACAATTCGGGTGTGTGTTAAATATTTTGACAATCAAAACAATTACATCGTGACCCATTCATCCATTTCCTTCCATTCAGCCGGCCATCCCAGCGGCGAGGCATTCATCCAGATGGAGAGTGAGCAGATGGCTGCCCAAGCAGCACACGAGATGCACAACAAGTACATGGAGTTGGGCAAGAAGAAGCGGTACCGTATATTAAAAACAAATGCTTACGGTCCGCCATTGTTGCGCAGGTACATCGAGGTGTTCCAATGTTGTGCGGAGGACATGAGTCTGCTGTTGAACGTGCTGCCGCCACCGCCCACCAACGGACTGCTTCCTTCCCCAATGAATGGCACGCCCAATGGCGTACCTCCTCCGCTGTATGCTTTCTTGAAAATCATAAAGGGGTGCCTAAAGGTCGGAAACCTAAAAAAGGAAATTCATTTTTTGGATTACTAAAATTTATTTATTGGACGCCGGAATTTTTAGAATTTAATTTGTAAGTTAACCAAGTGGATATAAATTCCGAAAATGGGTATAATACAATGGATATAAATTCCAAAAATATTGAAAACCGAAGAACGAATCAAAAATACGACCAAGAGATAGCTAGGTATTCCATAGAGCCAGGCGAATATCCACAAAAATGTGATATCCGACCCATACCAAATGAATAGATGTCCGATCCAACATTAGGATTCGTATGTTCTTCTACGGATCGGATCCACTTATTAGCTTTCACCTCTGACCATCCACCCAGCCAAAATTCACATTTGCCATTTCTCTTCAGCTTCTCCCTGCCACCGTCCGCCTTCAGCCCGGTGACCACCATGGCTCCGCCCTCTCTGTCGTTGGCCGCCTTCCCCGCACCGCCTCATTTCCTTCCTTTCCCTGTTGGAAGCGATCCGACGATGGGCACCGGAATGCTGGTAAAACAATACAAAAAACATAAATATACCATAATAATTAAATAATAAAAACATTAAGAATAAGAATGATAAATATATAATGAGAAGATTAATTTATTAATTCGAAGAATGATAAATAGATAAAACTTTCGCCTTACAAAGAGTCAGAAACCGCCCGAAAACAACTGCAAGCAGTCTGAAACATCGCAAGACATGCTTAAAAGTGCGTAAAAGTGACTATTAAGCGATATTCGATGACTTTACAAGAGAAGATAAAATTCCAATTAATTGCCCACACCACACTAGTGTTGGCGATTAATTGCCATTACCCTTTGTACACCACACTAGTGTTGGCGATTAATTGCCATCACTCTTTGTAAAGCGAAAGTCTAGTGTTGGCGATTAATTGCCATCACTCTTTGTAAGGCGAAAGTCTGGCCAAACTGTTTATGTAAAACCTGTGTTTATTTAGTTTAATGGGGGGGGGTGCGAGGAGGGTCTGTAATTTGAGATGAGAATTCCTGAATAATTATAAACATTAGTATTATTTATATATGCTGGTTACCGGACAGTTCCCTGGACCGGTAAAGGGGTTAAAATAAAAAATTAAAAATTATTTGTCAATTTGTTATTGTAAAAATTGAGTTCAAAAGATTCTTATGCCCTTATTAGTCCTTAGTTTTGAAATGAAATTACGAAATATTAAAACCTCAAAAACCACTGGTCTTCTTTTTCCATGTAGCTGTACGCGCCCGACTCGCCGCAACTGGGCCAGGGCGAACTGTGGTTGCGCACTCTTCGGAACGGCGGTCCGCCGACGGTGTCCAATAACGGTCCATTCGCCCCGCTGATCCAACTGCACCACCACGGCGGTGGCGTGCTGACGGCGGCGCCCAACGGTGCTATCAGTGCCCACGGCGCTGTAGCCGCCTTTGTCCCAGCGACGGCGGAAGCTGGTACTGTCCAATTGACCTGAAAATGATCAGTGATCTGACAAAAAGAATGTTTGATCAGACCATAGCTCGTAACCAAGAGAAGCTAAATCAATTTTTTAAAATTTTGCCCAAATTTAATTCCAAAATTTTAAAATCGTATTTTTGTTCCAACAATTCAACATTACACGCACGGCTTTTTTGTTTTCACGTTCGTTTACTCCTAAAATGATTTCTAAAAGGAAAATATAACTCAAAAACGGTATTTCTTTCTCGGCATATTTTTTAAATTTCTTCCTTTTTTTGTTACGGGCTCGGATCAAATTTCTTCTTCCACATCGAGCTGATCATTTTCCATTTATCCTCCCCAGACATTTCCTTTGCATTTCCTACAAACCCTTCCTTTGCTGTGATACTATTTGTTTTTACAATTACAACACAATATCCATTCCCCTACCTTCTTCCCTATATATATTCAACAACATCCGCTTTTAATATTCCTCCTTCCTGCCCTCGTAAAGTGCGTTATTTCCCACAAAAAACGCACCACCAACCCAAAAATGTTTCAACAATTGTGATCATCCACAATCGACTCAATTTGTTTAAAAAATAAAAGTTATTTTTGTAATTTATTCAGTTGCAACAAACAATAAATAAATGATAAAATTCTTCGTGTGAATAAAAAGGTTTTTGGTATTTCCACAACGAATAATTTTCAACAAGAAAAGGCAACAGCATGGACTTAAAGCAACGATGAGATACAAAAAAAAGAAGTGAAGATCAACATAAAATCTGTTCATAAACGTTTGTTGGTAACGAAAATAAAAAATTATTGCCAAGTTGTCCTGAGAATTCTGATAGATCATATTTTAAAGCACACTTGAATGGAATGCAATAAGTAGTAAACTAGTTAGTTCCAAAGTGGTGGAAAATTAGCCAGCGTAAGTGTTTGTGTGTCCCGTTTGCAAATCCTGTTCCAATCCGTCTAATAAATCCTGTTGGTTTAGTGTGTGTTGTTGCCAGGGCCGTCGCCAGGAATTTCTGACGGGGGGGGCAATTCTCCAGCGCGTTTTTGGTGGTTACGCCACTGGGGCAGATCCGACGGATCTGTTCCTATGATCACTAATTTTCCCTTTCTCCTTCTCTCTCGCCCGCCTCAATCTTCTCCCCCTCCTCCACACACCCCAACCGCCAACCCTGACGGGGGGGGGAGGGCATGGCCCCCCTTACCCCCCTGGCGACGGCCCTGGTTGTTGCAAACGGGATTAGGTCAAAAAAGGAGCTACAAATGAATTCTGTATTATAGGGTTTCTATATTTTGTATTAAATCATAGTTTGAAATTCATTTATATTGAGAGCGATACCTTTTCGTTGCAAAAAAATTCCAAAAAAAAAACATCAAAAACGTCTATAGTACATATAATGTAATATTGAAAAAGATCTTTTCATTAATAGCATTGCGAATAAAAAGCGTAACTTTAGACTTCTTTGGAACTAACTATTGTATACCAATGATAAAACATTTAGTCGACCTGTATGAATTTGATTTGTTTTGAACTCATTGCTTAGGCCAAGCTTCAGAGTTTGTCATCGTCACGAACTGTGCTCCTGGTCCAACAACTTCCTTGTCCACCCAAATACTTGCATTTGCATTATCTGCAGCATCCATAAACGTAAAAATTGCGGTTGTCTGAAGTTACGAAAAAGTTCAAATGAGACAAAGACATTCACATTTTAAAATTCAATAATTACACAAAACAAACCTTGTCGAGAATTGCATATCGAGTAATTTCGCCAGAAATCTGCAGAGCCTCAAGTATTTTGGCGATGTCAAAGCCAGGCGCGAGCTAAATTAGTCATTTTTATTTTACCAAGTTCTTCCAGAAGTTAGTATTTTTGGATCTAAAAATTTTCCATTATGAAAAATATAAATTAATTGTAATTTTGTAGCTTGAAGTGTATATCATTTGAACTGTTACGGTGTTTTTCTCAAAGTTACGATTTTTATCGAAAAATTCAAGTCGGAATATCTAAACTCACCTCATCAGGGATCTGGATTTCGAAACTCGAAAATTCATCAAAATAATTTATAATTTGGCATAATCGTATTCTATATCCATTTTTTACCCTAGTCAAAAATCTATCCATGTTGAGTTTTTAGTAAATTTTCAAAATAATTTGTTTAAATAATTTTTTAATTTTCATTTTTGAAAAAGTACAGAACTTGAACATTTTTTGGGATTTCAGTAATAAGTTATATTTTGATAGGGTTTGAAATCTACACAAATTATTTCGAATTTCAGCCTTTTGAGGTCTGATGTCTTGCGACCTAAATCATGAACGGACCATCGAGAAAAACGCCGAACAAGTCAAATCAAATACACAGCAAGCTACAAAATGACAATTAATTTGGACTTTTCATAATGGGAAATTTTCGAAATCCAGAATACTAAATTTTCGAACACGCTGCCGGTGTCAAAAAAAAACATTAAAAAGGGAAGAAAACCCATTCCAACGCACATTTGTAATTTTCAGCGAGTCCTTAATAACTTCAAGCTTGGAATTGACAGATGACGACTGCGAATCCTGTCGCGAACGTGGCTTGTCGCGATACTGCGTGAACTGTGGTGAATCGTCGATGTTGCTGTTTTGCGTTTTGTTGTTGGGTATTGCGCTGTTGGGAGGTGTCGGACTCGGGGTGGTCCCTTGGCCAGAATCAACTCGGGTCTTTTCGTCACCAACGCTGTCGGTCGCCTTGTTCACCTCACTGCCAAATGCCTCATCTACTTCCTGATCTTCTTCCGTGCCATCAAAAGCTTCATCAATTTCTAGTGAATTTTCAGTTGCATCTATTTCATCCATTTTAAAGGTCAATGCGTCGAGTTGCTCATCAATGTTATCTTTAATTTTCAAATATTAATTATTAAATAAGCTCTACCGCCTCCCGCCTCCCCTAAAGTTCAAAACACTTAAGATGCTGCGCTGCATTTTTGTTTAAATTCTCTTTGTAAAAATGATCATCGGACCAGAAAGAAATTTTTAGGTTTAAGTTGAAATCTGAAATACGATTTTACCTACCTACAATCTGAAATACGAAAGAGATCAAGTTCCCAGTTTACTTTCTTTTTAACTTTCTACTACCTTTTATTAAATGAAACTTCAACATACTTTCTTTCTGTGGCTGATCTCCATTCTCAACAGTAGTTTCAGTTGAAGATTTGATGAGATTGGCCGATGCAATGTTATCGCTAGTTGCATCGCCCGAGTTCCTCGCCATAAATGACGCAAACGGACGACCTCGCCCCCGGCCTCTTGGTGGATGGCTTCCAAAGCTTCCGCCTTCGTTCTCGTTAGTGTTTTTGTTTTCCTGCATAATTGGCATCGAATAAGCTCCTCGACCACGGCCTCTTGGTGGGCGATTTCCAAAGCCTCCTCGTTCGTCTTCATTAGTATTTTCATTTTCCCGCATCGAATGAGCTCCTCTACCACGTCCTCTAGGTGGGCGACTTCCAAAATTTCGACCTTCACCAACATTTTCTTTTGCAAGTTGCACTGAGTTAGCACCTGTACCTGGGCCCCATGGTGTACGACTTCCAAAAGTGCCTTCATCCGCATCAGCTCTGACATCAATTTTTGGTGAAGTGAAGTTAGAATTGGGCCGCATCACGGGGGGTGGTGCCTTGGTTGATGTTGTTTTCTTTTTTTCAAATGGAAAAATCGTACCTTGTTCTTGTAGTCAAATGTCGGTGGAATACCTTTGCACTCCCACAAATCAACACCAGATTTTTGGTGAACAAACTCAAAGAACTTTGACCGACCACGCTATAATCATTAGGTAAAATATGTATGATCAGAAAAAGACAAACAATAGGATCCAATTGCGTAAATTCGACGCCTTCGTAATTGAATTCTTCCTTCTTTCTTATGGCCTGCACAAGATCATTTAAGCGCATTGACGAAACAAAATCAATGATGATTTGTCCAATTTTTCTTCCTTGCTTCCAAGCCTCAAAAGTCTCCACAAATTTTATCTAAAATAATAAAGTCAGAGGCTAGATATTAAAATTTGTACAAATAAAATACCGGTCCATAAAGAGGCTCCAGGTTCCTAAAATCAAGGACTTTAATCAAGTTTATAAGTTGGATTTGTAAAACCTTTTGATCTCTCCTATGTTAATCCACTTCGGTACATTCCAAACAAAAAGCAAATTTTCGCTGTTGATGTCCAAAATTGGCCTTCTTCGGCCATCGGGCAAATTACTAAACGGCATCTTATTTCAATAATTAGATTCCAATTCAAAATAATAGATAGCTAAAAAAAGTAAGTAGTAGATGATCGAATCGATTCATTCATTTCCAATTTCCAGGGTACTAATGCAGTTTACCCCCTCCAAGTCCCAAAAAAGCCTAAGATTTTTTCACCAAGAGTCTGAAATTTATCCATGCGATGTTGCTTTAATTCTTTAATACCAAATATTGTTTTTATCGGACTGGGTCAAAACAGTCCTGGAGAATTGTTTACATTTTTTAGATAACTTGCAGATATCAGATCCATGCACGAGTGCTACCATACGCGCCTCGATCTGCGCTACAAGATGGTTTCGGTTACAGATGAAGTTGCTGCGCAAAAATTTTAGAAAATTTCCAGAACACCTGGTACCAGCTTGGTATCACTCATGCAATGCATGGATCTGATACATATCTGCAAGCTATCTAAAATCAGCCAACAAATTTTCCAGGACTGTTTTGTTATGTTAGGACTATTTTGACCCTCCTCCCCGTTGTTATTAGTGACTAAAAACAAATTTACTTAACAGTTTTTATAACTTTGGGGTGAGGATTAACCAGCAGAGGTCGCAAGAAAAAAATTCAAATAAGGACGTGTATGAAAACACACCGGATCTTCCTAAGGGAAAAGTGGAAATAAATCAAAGAGTGGAACGTTATAAACCCAAATCCCATAAGTGATATACCAAAATGATCAGTAAATTTTTCTGGATTTTTTGCCTATTTTTTTGTAATTTTACAAAGAAAATAAAAAAAA
>JAQIYK010001320.1:0-10072 GCA_034700465.1 Rotylenchus robustus | reverse complement strand
AGCCCAAATTTCGCTGCCCTATCTGATAAAACAGCTAAAAATATATGAAAATATATTGGAAAATAGTAAACTCAACAATATTTCTGCACAATTTCAACATTTATTGCTGGGCAAAATAAGATTGCGCAAATTTGAATTTTTCAAAAATTTACCCCTTGGAGAACAAGATCACTGTCGGACAAGCATTTGTCCATTGTTAAAAATGGTCCAAATTTTTGAAAAAAATTTTGAAAATAAAAATTTTACAAATATTGAGTTGGAATTAGAGAAATTAGAGCAAAAAAATGTGTGCGAAAATAAAAATGGGACAAAATATGCACTTAATGAGATGCGGAAAAGGCTGAAAATGCACCATTTGGAACATTTGAAGAATTTCGCGACAAAACACCAATGGTTTCGGGACAGAGTTAAGGGGATCCGAGGAGGACAGACGAGGATATGGAAACTGATGTGTGACTACGAAGGGATACGGTGGGCTAACGAGGAACTGTTGGGGCTGTGGAAGGAGTTGGACATGTTCAACGACTGTGCGTAATTATTAAAAAATAAAAAATAATGAAAATTGAATAATTGACATACAAAATACAAATAATTTTCAAATAAATATAACAAAAAGCAAATTGTATATTAATAATATGCATATATATGTACATTTACACGAATTAAGGAAAAAAATAATGTTTTGTGTTTTTTTTAATTTAATTTAATTATTTTTATTTTTTTGGCGAACAATATTTAATTATTTAATTCGATAATGCAACTCCAAAGAGAATATTTTTGTTCGAATTATAGAAATTATATTTTAATATAAATATTTTTCAATACTCAATCATTTTCTAATATCAAAAAATATTTTTTATAAAATTAATATTCTTTAAAATTTAATTAGGTTTGCTATATGATACATCGTAATAATTCATTGATCGCAGAGGTTAAACCGGGCGCGCCGGCTTGGCCCGGCCTGACCAAAATCAGGCCGGAAATTTCCGACCCGGCCCGGCCCGGTTCAACCCCTGATGTTACCTAATCAAACTGGAAAAAGTGTATTTATAAATATAAAAAATGCAAATAAAATATCGTATTATAAAAACAATCTAATTTGTAATGCCATGATCGGTTAATATTAAAATTGAATTTTTATCATTAAACAGAGTGTTAACAAATTATTTCAGTCTTCGAGGATGATGCGCTGCTGATCACGCATTACAAAAATTTGCTGTTGGGTTCAGATGAGGACATAAAAATTGAGGAGAAAATGAGGACCGATCTGATTTTGTTAGTGCGCTGGGCCACCACGACTTTGGCCCGTCCGACCAACTCATTGCCCGTTAAACGCCTTTGGAACTTTTGGAAGAGTCACAAATTCTATTTTTCAATTTTCTACGACCAATTGTACGACATTGAGGTAGAAAAGGATCCCAACCTCGAATCCCCACCTTTCGACCACAGCCTATTTTTGAATCCGATCCCCGACTCCGAAAAGTGGAGTTGCCTAACCTGACCGGATGACCTCGGAAATTTTCAGGCACCTAAATTATGGCTCCCTTTTTCAGTTTATTTCTCTAAGAGACCTTATTTTGACACATATTACACTTTAACTTTCTTCCCTTCTGAAAAACTCGGATCCCTTACTAACCAGAGCAGTATGGACAAATCGGTGTCGGAGCTGGAGCTTATCCATTACTGACCCAGAGTGCTTTGGATAAAAGCCGAACTTGCCAGGACCGATGTCGCATTTTTGGGATCAGAATCCTACGCTACATTTAAAATTTAAGGAGGACGACGATTTGGCGGAGACGTGGGGACATCTAAAAGAATTTCTGTACGGCATGAAAATGTTAGTGGAAAGATATTTGAAAGCGAATGGAGCGAAGATGGGAAAGGCGGTGGAGGAGGAGTGGGGCCGACTGATATCGAAGTACTTGCTGAGACAGTACAACTTCAACGACACTGAGAAGCACAACGAGTTCGACCTGTGGCTGGACAAACTGCACTTTGAGACCATGTCGGAGCTGGTCAAAAGCAATGAAGCCTTTAGAGAACGTTTGAGAGCAGGTGACTTAAAAGAAATAAAAGAATTTTGAAAATTTATAAAAATTTTGCTTAAAATTATTAAAATTGAAACTAATTTTTAACCTTCTTTCTTGATTGTTCCTGACAGGCAAAAATACATAAAATTCGATAAAATATGATTTTTTGAGGATATTGAATTTTAAAACACCTTCTAATTTTACTGCCTCCTAGAAGAAATCTTGAAAAACTAAGCACTGCTATTTAATTAAGAAAATGCATTATTTTCAGAAAATTTCATAATTTTTTATACGTTAAATAAAGAATCTTATAATTTGTATTATTTTTTTAAATAAAATTAGAAAAATTACAAAATTATGGAAATTACATAAAATATTAATGTAAATTTAAAAGTTTTATAGTAATGTTGACGATTAAAACATATTTCTTTATGATGACCCTGTGTTTTATTGATAGATTATGAATCTTCAAATGAAGCAATAGTTGCCTTGGTTGAATTTTTGGAAAATGATACATTAGCCGATGAAATTTTGAAGTTGTGTGGAGTAAGCAACGTGAAATACATTCAATTCATCGAAGAAGTTCCCCCTGAATTGCCTTCGACAAGCGAAAATGTTGTAAAATCGAGACCGAAAAAGGCGAAAAAGAAAAAGTCGAAAACGGCAAAAAATAATGAAAAATGCGAAAATTCGCAAATTAATGAAAATTCATCGCCTTCAAAAAATGGCGAAATATTGGAGACAACTGGGATGACGGAAATAACACAAATTAGTGAAAAAGATGATAAAATGGAAACAAAAAATGGATCGGAAAATAAAATATTCGAAGAATTTTATTCAACTGAAAAAACCGGAAAAGAATGGAATTTTGGCCAATTTGAAGGGTTAAAAATTGCCAAATTTTCGGAAAAAGATTTTATTTTCTCATTTTATAAAGAACTGCTTGGAATTTTGATGCCCGGCCAAGAAATAATGGCAAGCAGGGAATTTTCAAAAATTGAAAAATCGAAAAACAAAAAATTGGAAGAAAAAGAAGGAAATATTGAAATCGATGCGCTGATGAAAATACTCGACATCGGAGTATATGCCAGCGAAATATCTAATCGAATAGAAGCCATAAAATTGAAAAATGAGAGATCAAAAATTGAGAGATCAGATGAGAGATCAATAATCGAAAAGGAATGGATCATTGTGATGCAAATAGAACTGTGCAAAAGAACCCGGATCAAATATTTACTCACAAAAATGCATTGGGTTCTGAAAAGAATTGTAAAAATAATGGACGGATTTGTGGCGAATAACGAAAATGAAAATTTGGAGGAAAGCGAAGAAGAAATTGGGGACATAACCAACCAATTGCACCGGCAAAAGTTTGCTGAATTTATTTTGGGAAAAACGAACATTTATTGGAGCCAATTGGACGAATTGACAAAGGCCAAACTGATGACTACGGTATTTGGCAATGAAATTGGTGAACAAAACGTTGGAATGTATTTGAATTGGCACAAGAAGTACAGGGCCCAACTGAAATTGGGTACGGTATTCTGAACAAGACAAGATTACACCCGGACCTGAATCCCTAAATCCGTACCCGACCTGGTTTTCGAATCTCTAAAAATCTGAACTCCGTAAACCGAAACTGGATTGTGTTCAGAAACTGAACCTTTTTAAACGTTAAATTTTCTTCACAAATATGTTCAATGTTTAGATAAAATAGGTTTATATCCAGCAAAAATTATCTAAAAATTTTAATATCACAAAAACAGACGATAAATTTTGACTAAAACTTTAACTGGATTTTATTTCTGATCGGATACTATATTTTTTAAATCAACATATCAAAAAATTACATCGATTCTTACTCAAATTAACAAATAAAAACAAAAAATCCAAACAATATTTAGATGAAGCTTTAATGGAACAATACAATAAAAATAAGCCAAATACAATTTGGCAGTACAGACAAAGAAAAAATGGGTTGGACATTGTACCCTACAAAAGTTGGCAAGAAATAAATTTTTGGGAACAAAAAGCGCAAAAATTGGAAAAAACATATCAGGTATAGTTAGTTGATTAAATTATTTAAATTATCAAAAATAGAAAATTAAAATAATTTATTAAATTTTTAATTTAGTTAGAAAATGAACTAGAAGCCAATGGATATTCAGTGGAGATTGTCGAAAACGAAATGGTGCACAAAATCCGAAAATTGAGCCAAATATTCCAAGAATGGGTATATATTATAATAATTTTCATTAAATACAGTATAATGTATATGTTTTTCAAATTTATTATAATTTTTAATATTTCAAAATTGAAAAAAAAATCAAAAATGTAATATACAATAATTTTTTGAAATAATATTATACAATATAATAAATATTTTACAAAAAATGTTCAAAATTACTCAATTAAATATTATTATATAATTTTAATTTTTCGTTACAGTCAGTCGAGGCAAGATTTCAAATTTTGAGTTTATATTTTTTAAAGTCAAAAAATGAAATATTTGAGCCAATTTGCCTATTGCCGGATGGATTTAATTTTTCCCAAATTTTTGTTGGTTTGGAATGCGATTTAAATAACCGAAAATTGTGTGGGGATCAAACAATTTATTGTACACTTTGTAGGGTAAATATACATTATTTTTAATAAAATAATTTATCAAAAATATTAATTGGTAACAATAATTACAATAATTAATAGTAAAAAATAAAAATTAATAATCTAATTAGTGGGTTAGGGGGATGAACATTATATAAAAAAAAGAATAAATAGGAACAATTTAAAAACTGAGACAAAAATATATTTTAAAAATGAATTACTTACAATAAAAAATAAATAAAATAAAAAGTAACAAAAATAGGTATAGTTAAAAAATCATACATTATACATTAAATGTTTCCAATTTGTTTCTATTAATTTAATATTTTTGCAAAATAACTTTATAGAATCCAAGTGTGTCATTTTTGGAAAAACAAGCGGCTGACAAAAGCCAAACAGTCCAATTATTGAAAATCAATTTCATGGAGATGCAAATTAACATACCATTTGTTGAAATTCCCAAATTGCACTGTTTGCCGCGCGGAAATTACGATGCGAAACCAATTCAAATATTTGCAAAAAATATGGCCAAAAATATCGAAAAACTGTTAAGGGCAGACAATTTTGACGAGGGATGGCACAAATATGATATGCGGGACCGGAGGGTGGAGAAACAACAACTAATCGACTGTTTGGCGACTGCAACTGGTGAATAATATACCGTAGTCCACCAGGGAATTAATTTTAAAATCCCCCGCCGGTGGGAGTGGGCAGAGAAATACTGTAAAAATGTGAAAAATACCGTAGTCTACCGGGGAATTAATTTTAAAATAATGGACAAAAAACATGGCCATAACTTCTCAGAATTGACCAATTTTGAATAATCTTGACTATTATTAATAATTTTTAAACTTTTTGCTTAATTTTTATGTATAGAGGTCAATTTCTAGCTTTAACTTTTAAAGCTATTTTGTTCGCCTCTCTCGGGTCACAAGTTTCGCATTTTTTTATTTTATCCTTTTTTCTAATAATTATTTTTTAAGTTAAATTATTTTTATCATTTTTTTTTGTAAATAATGACTAAATATATTAAATATTAGTATTGGATTATAATATGCGTATATTTATTTTGCGCAAAAATATTTTTAATTTCTAACAATTTTTGAAAATATATTATTTTTATAAAATATATATAAAGTATTAAATCAATTAAATCAATTTTAAACAATTTTTGAAAATATATTATTTTTCTAAAATATATATTAATTCAATTAAATCAATTTTAAACTTGTATTATAGGAAAACAATCGTTGATAATACTGGCAAAAATAGAAGAAATGAACGAAACCGAAAAATTCATAATAAATGGAAGAGAAAAGACATTGGGGGAACGAGAAATAGTCGAACAGTGGAAATCGATGCTCGCCATTTTGTCGAGTAAATAAATAATAAATAATTAATTGAAAAATAATTAAAATAATTTTTAGATTACGGTAATTATGCAAAATTGTTGGAACTTCTATTGACCAGCGAAGAATTATACAATACGGTACACCGAAATGAAATTGTTAAATCCGAAAATTTGCACAAATTTCGTAGGGCACTTGCCTACTTGGAACTCTGGGCCAAGGGTATTACTATTTTATAGATTATATTATATTACTATTCTATAGATATTTTTAATTTAATATTATTTTTAATTTTTGCAAATATCAATAATTTAGCCAAACATATTTACGGAGAAGAAATGGGATATTTGGGCACAAAAATTCTGATGACCATGCTGACCAAAGTGATGTTGTTGCATCCTGATGCTTCTCTGCCATTTTTAATTGAAAAATTCTTTTCATTATATTCAAATTGGTAAATTTTGATTTTTATAATTAATAAAAATATTTTAAAAAAGTTTTTTACAAAAATATTTATTTGCCTTTTTTGCACATATAAGTTTGACCAGTTTTGCGAATATTTTATTTCTATATTTTTGCACCTTTATGTTAATAATTAGCATTATAATTGTTATTTTTTCTATAATTAAATACCTAAATAGATAATACAAATTCAAACATTTTTTTGATATTTACATTAACCATTAATATATTTTTTTAAAATAATTTTTAATTAATAATTAAAGGAAATGGCCGATGCCGGTACAATTAACAGAAATAAATTCGGAGCAAAGTTTGAGTTGGTCGGCGGGGCGCGAATGTTTCATCAAAAGGCAATTGTCCCCGGCGGAAGTCTGTCCCGTCTCGACAATGCCAATTATCAGCGCAATGTTTCCCGAACAAAATTTGGCTTCGCAAATGAATTTGGAAACCGCAAAAATAGTCCAAAATGAGCTGAAAGACAGTAAATATTTTAAAAAACACATCTTTTTTCTGATTAAATGTCGTATAATTTTTTTAATACCCCCCCCCTTCCTCCCTCTGATGAGGGGCGTAATGAGCGTAAAACCAGGATAAATACGGTAGTTTATGTAAAAATTTAAAATTCTTATATTATTTAACCATGCAATGAATTTTTAAACAAAAATTATATCAATCTCCAGATTTTGTCAAATTATTTAGTTTTTATGGATCGTTACTTTATTATAAAACTTTATTGGTAAATTATAATTTATTTATTTGTTCTTTACCAGCTATTTATCAAGTTCAACATTTGGAAAATGCGAACATTTTTGAACCATTGAAGGCCACAAAATTTGTCAACAGGGTAAAAAATTAGAGAAAATTTATTAAAAATTAGAGAAAATTTAAAAAATATTTTGATTGGGATAATTATTACTTTTAATAGCATTTTATTCAAAAAAATAGGAAAACAATACATTAATATTAAAAAAGATAAACAAATAAATATATTTTAGTTTGACCATTTTATTGTGGTCAGTTGCACAGCACCGCGGCATCAAATTGACAAATTTGCCGATTTTGTTGGGAAAAGATTGCGATTTGAATTGCACAATTTCGCTGAACAACCAATGGAAAAGTTAGTTGATTATTGCCGAGTGTATCCAACAAAATTGGAAGCGGAAGAATCGGCGGAACAGAGCGAACCAATGTTTGAAATTATTTGATTGTTTATTAAAATAATCGAAAATAAAATTTCAAAATAAAATAAAAATAAAATTTTAAGTAAAAAATTAAAAACAAATATAAATTGTTGTAAAATTGTTTTTGTTTTAACAAATTCTTAAAATTATTGCCAAAAATTCACAGCTTTGAGGGGAAAAATCATTAAAACCATTATTTTATTAAATTGCATCAACTTTCCACAAGTTATTTTAAGTAGTAATTTCGGTGCCCCTTTTTATTTGAAGGAGGTTAGAAATAATAGCAGAAATAATTTCCAATAATTTACTTAAATTTAAAATATCATTCACTTTTCAGTTCATTCGGCACAAAATTTTGGATTGTTGGAATTCAATTATTAGTTCCAACCGAAAAATTAGACGAAAGCTTCAAAAATGAGTTAAATGCAATTTTAAATGAAAAATTGGATGAAAAAATCAAAAATGACTTTGAGAAAGGACGCTTTTACAATGTCAAGTTACAATCTGAACTCGTTGAAAAGAAAAACATCTCTGAATGGTATGTTAATAATTGGAAAAAATAAAAAATATAATAAATATTATTTGCTAAATAATTTAATACATTTAGGGGATTTGATGCAAATTTTTGAAAAGTTCCAAATCGACGTATTATCATATCGATTGAATATTTAATTAATGTTCTATATATTGTCTAGTGATTATCGTAATATATTCAAGTTATTATCATTGGGCTAATAATTCAATATTAGCAAATAATTAATATAAATTATTGTTCAATATTAATCAATAATAATAAATTTCAGTTTTAATTGTTTTTTGTATATTTAAAATTGTTATAATTTGACATAAATGTTTGGGATATAAAATATAATTCAAAATATTTCATGTGAATATTTATTCTATGTCCAACACAACAACAATGTTCTATAAACTTTCAATATATTTTTGATCCCATTTCTATTTATTGAGCCAATTTTAACAATTTTAACAAATGAAAATAAATAGAAATTAGCCATTTATTTTATTTTATGTGTCTACAGTTTTGTCCGTCTACATTCCTTCCTTATTAATTATTATACATCTCTGTCCACACACATTGTGTTTACTTTTTATGTTCTATTTGCCCGAAGAGCAACTTTCACCTAAAATTTTATTTATTTAATTTTTAAGTTTTATTTTACAAATTTACCGTTGCTTTGTTTCAAGTAGTGCGCAGCAACCAATTTTCCCGACGTTGTCCAATGTGAAGAATCTCCAACCTGGAAAAGATTTGCACAAAAATTTTAATAATAAGTGTCAATCTCTAAATTTCTAAAAATTAAATATTAATCTCCCGTCCTTACGACCTAGCTTACTAGTTGCATTTGAACATAATTTTTTAACAATTTTTATGCTTTATTTGCTGAAACTAGATTTTTGTTTTTTATGTAGCTCAAATTAACTATAGGTAGATTTATCAAAAATATTAATTTTAAACTTGTAGGGCTAGATCGTTTTAATCAATTTTTTAAATTTGCATAAGGTGTACATTTGCTGCAGTCGATCCTGAAGTAAGTGCTGCGCACGACTCGCTTTTGTCGTCGATGGCCCAGTTGACGTAGGAAATGTGGAGTCCATCCAAGAAGGTCCACCAAGTGGCGGTGGAGTTGGAGTCGATGTTCCCATTGCCGGACGACTCGCAAGTACCATACTCAGTCACGAAAACGGGGAGGCCTGTATTTCAAAAAAATTGACCATTTGTCTTAGATTATATATTATTAAATAAGTATGTAGATTTTTAAAAAATCATTTGGTTTATTAAGTTAAAAATGCAAATGCACACAAAATGTCCTTTTCAATAATAAATCCAAAAATAAAATTAATTATTATTATTATTTTTCTGATTTCTGACCATTGTTTACAGCGGTGGTCACTTTGGCTCGATAACTGGCCCCGTGGGTAGCTGCATAGTAGTGGAAAGTGTACATGATGTTGGAGAAGCCAGTGATTGGATTCTTGGAAGCAACATCAACATCTTGCGACCAGGTCGGGGTTCCACACACAATCACATTTTTGGTATCGTATTTTCGAATGGCAGTAATGACCTTAAATTTAACATTTAAATTTTTCGAAATTTTGTATATACCTTCTCGAAGTATGGGACAAGAACACCAGTCCAAGACACGGATTCTGGTTCGTTGAAGGGCTCATAAATAATGTGCGGGTGGGAGCCGTAAGTTTTGGCGATGTACGTGAAGAAAGTGACCTACAGTAAGACATTTTTGTAATTTAAGGTGATTCGCTTCGAAAAATGTACCGCCTGGGAGACGTATTGGGGATCGCTGACGTGCCAATCGACGATCACGTACATTCCAAGGTCAAGCGCAGCCTTGATGACCGTCTCCATCAGGTTCTGGTTGGTGGTCGGGTCGCTGATGTACCCGCCCTGGTCCACTCCCATCGCTGC
>JAQIYK010001319.1:0-10074 GCA_034700465.1 Rotylenchus robustus | reverse complement strand
AATTGTTCGAGAAATTTTCACGGACGCGGGAATGCAATTGCGCGAATTTTTGGCCAACAGGGAAGGGGCATTACAAGCAATTGAACCCGAGGATCGAATCGTTCCGAGGCCAAAGTTTTTGGGCGTTGATTGGACGGTCGAATCCGATACAATGTACTTCAAATTCCCATTTTTTGATGAGCCAAAATGGACAATGCGAAAAATTTTGCGAATGATCAACAAAAACTTCGACCCACTTGGCTTAACAACCCCGGCCACATATGCCGCGAGACTGTTTTTCCAATCCCTATGGAGCCATGAAAAAGGCCTAAAATGGGATACGCCAATTGCTGATGAAGAACAGAAAAAATGGAGCGCATTAATAAATGAATGGAAAGGCGCGCAAGTCACAATTCCGCGATTTGCTGGCACTAAAAGCACGCGAGCAGTTCAGTTACATGTATTCACTGACGCTTCAGAAAACTGTTACGCAGCTTCGATTTTTGCGCGCATTACCGAAAATGACGCGTACAAAGTTCACTTACTTTTTGCAAAAAGCCGACTGGCTCCAATGAATTTGAAAAGTAAAGGGCGAATTACTATCCCAAAAATGGAACTTCTCGGCATTTTAATTGGCACCCGGGCAGTGAACTTTGTAAAAAAGGAACTCGGCCTGGAAAACGCGCGCACAATTTTATGGTCTGACAGCGAAATTGCCTTAAGCTGGATCAGTTCTGTGGAACGACAACCTGTATTCATTGAAAATAGATGCAGGGAAATCCGCGAGACCAAATCAGAGCTCAGACATGTCCCTGGCGAGGATAACCCTGCCGACATGGCAACGCGCGGGATTAAACCCAAAGAATTGCAAAATGCCACAAAATGGTGGCAAGGACCTCATTGGCTTAAGGGAAGCGAGCAATCCTGGCCAGAAAAAACGTTTGTCCCACCACCGGACATGGGAGAGGAATGCGCCGAACAATTTGCCGTTTTGACCCCAAGCATAAAATCAAAAATGGACAAACAGCAATGTTCAGACCTTGATCCGAACAGATTTAGCGATATAACAAAGATGGTTTTTTCGCTTATGTTCGTGCTTCGCTTTATTCGCTCGCTATTCACGCTTACCGCATCGCAAACCTCAAAATTGATCAAAGATTTTTCATTCACTGGCCAATTTATGGCAACAGATTTCCAAATTGCGGAGCGAATTATCATAAAACAAGCACAAACACGCAGCGAATTGGTGAAAAAGGCAAAAATACAAAAGAACTTTGCGCTTTTCAAAGATTTAAATGGAGTTTGGCGCTCAAAAAGTCGGCTCCAGAAAAGCAATTTGTCCATACAAACAATTGAACCCATATTTTTGCCGCGCGATGACAGAGTGGCCCAGCTAATCATTTTAGACATCCACCATAAATACTTTCATGCGGGAGTACAGCTGGTCCACTCCATAGCGCTACGCAAATTTTGTGGCCTAACTAAACGCAATGTGCGCCAATTTCTTGGCCAATGCCTCCACTGCAAGCATCAAAAAGCATTGCCCTATTCCCCACCACCGTTTCCGCCATACCCATCCGAACGCGTGCAGCGATCGCCTGCCTTCTCGTGCATCGGGCTGGACTACCTTGGACCAACCGTTGTACGCGACAATAATGGGGAAAAACACAAAATATGGGTTTTGCTCATAACCTGCTTGGCAACGCGTGCAGTTTGGCTGGACAGCATTTTGGACTTGTCAACCCAAACATTTTTAAATGCGCTGCGCCGATTTATTGCCAAACGTGGTTGCCCCACTTACATTCTCTCCGATAACGCCACACAGTTCATTCTCGCGAGCAAAACATTGGACGCAATCTGGCAAAAAGCGATTTTTTGCCAGGAAGCGGCCAAATTTATGGCTAAAGAGAAAATCCAATGGAAAAACATTACGCCCAGCGCGAGCTGGCAGGGTGGCGTGTACGAGCGGCTGTGTGGACTGGCAAAAACAGCGTTTAAAGGTGCCATCGGCAAGCGCGTGCTCAACATGGACGAAATGAACACACTGATTGCAGAAATTGAAGCAGTGCTTAACAGCCGCCCGCTATTCACATTGGACGACAATCCGGACTCAATTAGAGCACTTCGTCCTTTCGACTTTTTGCTGGACGGCGCAGAACCCGGACTCCCACCATTAGATTCTGAAGTGGACGAGTGGAAACCGGGAAATGAAATTGATCCCGCGGAGAAGATGCTTAACGCATATCGCGAATCATTGCGCGCAAAAAATCGCTTTTGGAAAATTTGGGAAAATGACTACCTAAACATGTTAAAAGAAAGCAAACAGCGCGAACTGAAAGCCCGCGGGAACTCAAACTGCCCTCCCAAAATTGGAGAAGTGGTTATTGTTGCGGACGAAAGTTCGCCGCGAAAAAATTGGCGCCTCGGCCGAATTATTGAACTTCCGCCAGGCGACCCACAACAAATTCGCACCGCGCGGGTGAAAATGGCAAATGGCAATATTTTGCAACGCGCACTCGCCCATCTTGTGCCATTGGAAGTAAATAGCTGTTCCAAAACACAAAAAGAAAATGGAAAAAATTCCGAGCCGATTCCGCCCGCGGCAAATTCCGCACCAATTTCGCCCGCTCCCACTCATCAAGATCAAGAGGGGCAAAACAACCGTCCGCCCCGCAGAGCAAAAACAGCAGCCAAACAAAAAATCGCGGAATGGTGCGCTGAAGACGTGAATATGGCAACACAGGGTGATAAACCCCTAAAAATGCGCGCTAAAAACATGCCATTCATTACACTCCCAATTTTGCTCATTCTGCTCGCTTATTCCGCGAAATGCGATTTGCTACCGCAGCAGTGCTCAGAATCGGAAGAAATCCGATTTCTGTACGCGGAAAACAGATGCAATTCAAAGGGCATTCTGGTCTATGCAAAGGACATTACGAATCCGCCAAATTTATGCTACAAAATTGCATCTTGCGGAGAAGAGTTCCTGACATACGGCCAAAAAACAAAAGGCTGGAAATGCACAGCAAAATGCAATTCCTGCCCGAATTGGGCTAGCGGATGTACACATTACGCAGCAAAGGAAATTTGGCCTACCCTCCAAAATTACAACTTGTCCATCATCGACCGTGCAGATTCGACGCCAAAAACAGATATGCGCGAACTCAATAAGCACGAAATTGAGCTTTTTGACGGCTCGCGGCACGCGGTGAAACAAATTAACCTCCGCACAGTCGACATATTCGATGAAGAACCAGACTGCATTGGCAGCGGGCAGACTATTGGCACACCCCAATTCTGTGCAAAAAATGAATGCGGATCTGCGGGGACACGATTTTGCCTTTACCCCCACCGAGAAGTTACATACTATGTGGGAAAAAACGGCGAAATTCCCATTCGGGCATGGGGAAATGTGCAAAAAGCGCAAAACGCGACAAGAAATTCACGAAAAAATCTCTCCTGCCCAAAATGTTCGATAAAATGCACCCCGCGCGGCGTTATTGCCAAGTTCGATGACCACATTTTCAAAAAATTGGAATTGTGTTGCGGCCCATATTGCTACCAAAAGCAGGAAATAGATTCGCCTACCAATTTTAGCCTTGCTACTGACCTCTTGCTAATCAGTCACACATGCGAGCTTCAGCTTTGGACTGCCAGCAAAACAATGCTGCGCAAAAAATTCAAAATTCAATGCCCACATTCATCCATTTGCGAGCTAATCGATTGCTATTTTTGTACCGATTTGTTCGCCAATCCCGAATGCTGGCCAAAATATTCGGCATTTGGCATGGGTATCGTGGCAACATTGACAGTATTAATCCTGTGCAAAATTTGCTCAACGCTATTCACAATACTCACTATTTTCGCGCAATGCTGTCTGTGCTCCAAAATGATTCTGCGATGCGTCAAAGCAATAATGAGACAAATGGCAAATATTCTGAGACAAATTTTATACTGCGTTTTATTTCCGTGCACGCGTCGAAAAATGAAACACGAGCAGGAGGAAACATTGCTCCCCATGCACGGACAGTGGTCAATAATCAAAAGAGAGTTCCAACCCTTCTCGCCACGCCCCATGGCTTCTTGGTCCCGAAATGTGGCAACCACTGCCTTCATTATCGCAGTAATTGGCGCGCTCATTCCTTGCCCCCAGGGTTCAACACAATTCGCGTCATTCAGCGCAAGCAGCGAAGAATGCACAAATTACAAAAATGGCACACAAAAATGCACAATTTCGCGCCAAACCATCATGTCGGTTACCCCTTCCAATTATCTCTCCCAACTTCTCATAAAATCAAGCGATGGGAAAGCTATGGGCACTTTCAACATTATTATTGATGAAATTGCAATAAACTGCAACAAAGTTTCGCAGTTTTTTACGCGCAGTCATGAAATTTTGGTTCATTCGGAAAAAAAGTGTCCAAAGCAGGGGTCATGCACCGGCGACGCGTGCGCAAAAGTGCAACTGAATGACAAAATTCCCGAGTTGAAATCGGTACAAAATTTCCCCGGTAATTCGTTTTGCGCCGATTCATGCTCCTTTATTCCATGCCAATGTTGGCTTCCCTGGACATCATGCATTTTTTACAAAATACACGCCATTCCCCAATCAAACAAAACTTACGAAATGTTTTCTTGCCCATCATGGAGTTATGCAGTAGCCCTAACACTGAAAATAACAAACTCCCGCGGCAAAACTGAACAACACAAAGTGGCATTGACCGCAGGAGAGCCAGAATCCCTCCCAAACAACATTAAACTCGCAATTATTGCAGTTACACCACCCCCTATCCCAATTTTGGGCAAAAATTTCATAACGGATGGGAAGAAAACAATGTTGGCGGATGACACAGACCCACCATTGTATTGCGTAACGCGCGGGGAAGCGGAAAGATTCAAAAATTGCAAGCTCAAACCTAATGTGTGCCAATGCCACGTTGTTGACCCCACTGTAAATTGCGCCTGTCCAAGCGGAAACCTCGAAAATTTATTCGACACAAACATACAAAAAATATTTCCCATTTCATAGGGGGAATTTTGGCTAAAAAGTGACTCAAATCGCGTGTTTGCAGTCCTTCCGCACGCGGCGCTACAACTGCAAGTCAGCCTGCAAAAATTCCAATTGTCAGCTGCTTATGACGCTGCCAGCTGTGAAATTATCCCCATTAAACTACTGGGATGCTATTCCTGTCTCACCGGTGCGCGGCTAACAATTAAATGCGTGCCCAGTTATGGAAATGCCATTGCACATGTCCAATGCAATGACGACATCCATTTTTCCTTTTTTTGCGATGGGCAAATGGCAGAGATCAACATACAAGCAAAAAGGGCACAATTGAACCTGGATTGTGCAGTACATTGCCCCTCGGGAACTTCAACATTCAAATTTTCTGGATCCCTAAATTATGTGGCCCAAAAACCATGGATCAATTGGGAATCCCACCATGGAAGCCTTGACCAAAATTCACTCGACTGGCTTGGTCTCTTCCTCATTTTTACCGGATTTCCACACATTATTATCGCGTTAGCAGCCGCCATTCTTTGCGCGATTATCATTGTTTTATTGCTCAAATTCAACCCCATCTTTCGAGCATATCGTTTTTTAGCGCGATTAATTTTCACGATAATTATTTTTTCAAGTGTCGCCGCGAACACACTTGAAATGAGTAAACAATCTGACCCCAAAATGCGATCTTTTGAGGCAATAGAACAATTCGCCGTCACAATGCTTCAACGCTCCAATAGAGTACCAACTGACGACGAAGTCCTGGAATATTTTCACAAGAAATGCCAGCGGGGCATTGCAGTTTCTGCGCAGCAGCAGGTGGGACGCCAATACGAGGACCCCATCCGGGCAGCGCACGCGACCAGAGAAGCCGGAACGGCAGCGGTCAACAAAATTATATTGGCCCCTCAATCCCGGCGAGAATTGGAGCGACGGCAGCTAAGCGCAGTGCTGTCCCAGAAAGAGCAAGCCAACCTCCCACCCGAGGGCCTCCAGTTGGAGGGGCCAGCCCTCCCTACTAACTACATTCTCGCACCGCCGCCGCCGCCCCCCGAACTCCCGCCATCACAGGCGGCAAAAGCGGAAGAAATTCTTCCTAAAGCAATGCACGCGAAAAACTCCGAACTGGCATTACCGCCCGCCGCCGATTTTGACTACAGTGGACTGTCGGATGGTCAAATTCGCGACATCGAAAGTATGCGCAAGCTTTCTGCATTGCTTGAGGATGCAGCGAAACGTAAGGTCCAAATGTACCGTACACAAAACGACGCCGCACTCTTCGACGAAACACTCACCCACACCGGGCAACAGGCATTAAAGAATGCACAAAATTCGCTGAGCCAAAAGTCGTCATCGCGTGCGTGGTCACCGAAACGAGTCCATCCGGTTCAGTACGACGAGGACAAACTCCACAAGGCGAAAGTGGAACACCGCCCGAAGAGTGAAAAGGACACGAAACGCACCCACGGGCACCGCCACTGAGAAGGGGAAAGATAAAAAAAATACCCCGTGAATGAATTAATCTAGAGCTTTGCTAAAGTGCCTTATATTCATTTTTGCTTATTTGCTTTCTCTCTCTCTAAACCGGTGCATAATTCCGCTTAATTATATGCCATTCTCGCGCGGCCGCACTGTCGCGGACAAAGCCACGATCTTTGTTTTTTACACTAATTGTAAATTGTCCCATCTTTCTCGCGGGGGGAAATCTTGTCTATCCATCTTTCCATCGCTTTTCCCACTCCGCTGATCGGGACAATTCACTCTTCTTTCTTTCCAACTTTCTCGACATTCCGTTTCGATAAGCAATCGATCTACTCGTGCAATATATTTATTCTTTGTTGGATATAAAGCGAAAAGAGTCAGTTTCGGCACAATCCCCCCACCGAAGTGAAAGTGACCGAAACATTTGGTGCTCCGGTTTTCGCGCGAATCAGCCTTCAAACGTGCATTTAACCCTTTCCCATTTGCATTCCATCGCTAGCCGCCTTTCGAGTGACCACAGCGATTACATAAAGCAAAAAGCGGAAAAAATATGTCCGGCCCCATCCGATCCCAAATCGGCCCAGCCAAAAGGACAGTGGTTGATGCTGATCGCGACGCGCAAACACATATTGGCCAACGCCCCGCGGACAATGCCCCAGTCAATCAGTGGTCCCAATGGGTCCAATTGCTGAAAAATGACAGAACCCGGCTCGCGAATGCCATGGCCCGAATTGACGTCCAAATTCAAAGATGGACCGACCTAATGTTACGCGTGGATGATGCAGCGAGGGACGCGGAGGAAGTTTTATACGATAATATCGCGCAAGGCGTGGATGGATTTCTTGTGGCGCTGGAAAATGGCCATCAAACAGTGGCATTGCTCACCACAAACATTGAAATTGGTGAAGCCGTAGTCCCCGCAGCAAACCACCATCCTCCCCCAGCGCGCGCCCGCGCCCCAAACATTCGCCTCCCAAAGACCAATCTCCCGGAATTTGACGGATGCGCAACATTATGGCCTTCCTTTTGGGACTCATTCAAGTCCGCGGTCCATGACAATCCAGATTATTCGGATGTCGACAAATTCAACTATTTGAATGGCTGCCTAACCGGCGACGCAAAAAAACTTATTCAATGTTATTTTGTTACCGCCGCAAATTATATACTGGCAGTGACCAAACTTACTGAGCGATATGGCGATGAAGAGAAAATTAAAAAAGACTTACGCAATGAGTTGCAGCGGCTCCCAACGGCTGCAAAATTCACAAACTCAGTGCGAAAAACTGCAGATGATATTGAGCGCATTCTGCTACAGCTCGAGCAGCTTGGCGAAGATGCCAACCAAACTTTTGTCCTTTCGGCGATCGAAAATAAAATGCCAAAATGGATACTGCTCGAGCTGGAAAAAGCAAAGCTGGAAGCGCGAGAGGATTGGGACTCCGCTGCGGAAGGCGAACCCTTTGAATGGGACGCGAAAAAAGCGCGCGATCAACTTGCGAAAGTCATCCGTCTCCATGAAGTGGTGAACAAAATGTGCGCAAACACGGAATCAGCCAAACCTGAACGCAAAAAATGGGCGCAACAACCCAAAAGAGAGGATGCCGAACAGGCGCGCGTTTTTGTGGCAGAAGAAAAGAAAAACGAGAAAAAATACAAAGAGGGACGGCAAAATTCCGACCCTAAAGAAAGCCGCAAAGCGCGCGGACCCAGCAAGCGACCATTCCCATGCATTTTTTGCGGCAGTGAAAAACATTTATCAAAGGCCTGCATGGTGTACAAAAATGGGGAGACGCGCAACAAAAGATTGGCAGTGCTGGGAAAGTGCGATCGGTGCTTCAAAGATAAAACGCACCAAAATTGCGGCAGCGACGCAACATGCGCTATCTGCAAAGGCAAACACCGTACAATCGCGTGCAAAAAATATGAATATAGAGAGGAAAAATCGCGCACACAACTGGAGGGGGCGCAAGCTCATGCAGTATCAGATTCTCCTGAAAGGGAGCAAGCATGCGCGCATCATACAGTTACGGCGCATCGCCAAACTCTGCTAATGACACAAAGAACAACTGTACAAGCTCCGAACAAGAAATCACGCGTTGAAGGGGTGAAAGTATTTTTGGACCCTGGCGCAACGCGGTCATTCATAACCCAAAAATTGGTGAAAAAACTCGGAATTGAGTTGGAAAAATGCTCTCCCCCAATAAATGTGGACACTTATGGAATGTTTGGACACAAAACATCGCTCACAACTTATGCAGTTAGCGTCAAATTGGGATTACGCGCTCCCGCTGACATTTATTCATCCGAATTATTCGAATTTCGCGAGTTTGAATTCCGCTCTACGCCGCGCATTACAAGCAAAATGGCTATGCCAACTACAATTTCCAACGCCCAGCTAAAAATATTAGGATCCCAATTTGATGGCCCAACATTTGACCCGACCACTGAGCTGGACGAAGTGGACATTTTGCTGGGGATGGATTATTTTTGGCAATTGGTAAAGGGCAAAAAACAACTGACCAATGGCCTATTCCTAATTGAAACGCTGCTTGGCCCCGTCATTTGCGGGGGAGAAGGGCATTCGCATGCGGCCCCGGCAATTCTTGCCACAATAATGGAAGCACAGGAATTGCCCACCGAACAAATTTTGTCATATGGCTTAATGGATGCCTTCGACGGCCCATTGTCGCCCACCTATGGATATGATGATCTAGAAAGGGCATTTGGCTTGGAAGGGATTGGCATCAAAGACTCGCCAAACGCGAGCGATGACGATTTGGCGCAAGCAATTTTCGATCGTACAATTGAAAAAACGCCGGAACGGTACCAAGTTCGATGGCCTTTCCGAGCTAATGCACCGCCCCTACCAAGCAATAAAGGCCTAGCCATTAGACGACTAATCAGCGTGTTCAATAAGCTCAAATCCATCACCGACCCACCCATGCTCGAAATGTACAGTAAAATAATTGACACACAGGATGCGTCAGGGATTGTGGAGGAAGTTTTCGAAGAAAATGCCAGTCCCGGCGCACTTGTGCATTATCTGCCACACCATGACGTGTATCGCAGCGACAAAAATAAGCTTCGCGTGGTCATGGATGGTTCAGCACATTTAAAAGGCCTCCCATCGCTCAACGATGTACTGTACAGAGGACCTGTTCTACTGCCAAAAGTTGCAGCTGTACTTCTTCGTTGGCGCCAAGGCCGAATTGTGGTAGCATGCGACATCGCGTCAGCTTTTTTAATGCTTGAATTGCATCCGGCCGATCGCGATGTCACCCGCTTTTTTTGGCTACGCGATCCCCAACAACCTCCCACGCCAAAAAATTTAAAAATTTATCGATTCTGTCGCGTGCTATTCGGCGCAGTGGCCTCTCCATTTCTGCTTTCCGGCACAATTGTGCACCATCTGCGCCATTCAGCCATCGCAAAATTGCACCCAGAAATAGCGCGCGAGATCGAGCAATCAATCTATATGGATAACATTTTGATCAGCGCCGAAAATGAGCACGAAGCTGTCCAGAAAATTAAAATTGTTCGAGAAATTTTCACGGACGCGGGAATGCAATTGCGCGAATTTTTGGCCAACAGGGAAGGGGCATTACAAG
>JAQIYK010001318.1:0-10077 GCA_034700465.1 Rotylenchus robustus | reverse complement strand
TTTTGTTGACAATTAAGGTGAAAAATGTCAAAGTTGGATAAAATTTGATGAAAATTTTAAGGAAAATTGTATTTTTTAAGAAAAATCGCAAATTTTTTGACCATAAACGCCAATTTTTTCCTTTTTTCCGAATTTTAAAATTTCCGCCCTCCCTCTAATTTCCGCCCTCCCTCCAATTTCCGCCCCCCCTAAGAGGGGTATTGAAAAATTATCGCCCCGGGGCGATAATTAGAGGAAATACGGTATTAATGTTTTAATTTGATTAAAAGGGGGAAAATTAAAAATTAAAAAGAATTAAAATGAAAATTAAAGGCAAAATAGATTGTTTTTAAACTACACTTAATTTTTTGAATTGTAAAACAGATAAAAAACTTATCACTTAAAATAAAACACTTATTATAAATGTGATAAAATTTAATTTTTTTGTTAACTTTTTTAATTATTAAAAGCCATTAATGATCAAGTTAATAATACAATACAAATATAAATAAAATATATTTTCCCTTTCCATAATAAAATTTTTGATGCTCCAAGCCACCTTTTGAGCCTACGGCCTGGGCCACCCTGTAATAAATTGATTTTTTTAAACATTTTGGGCAAATAAAAAGTTGCTAATAATGTTTCATTGCCCCAAAAAACACTTTCCATCCAACAAATCCGCTCAATTTTGATGTCAAAAATTCGGCAAAAAATTAGAAAATTTTCATTTTTTTTTGCAAAACATAACTTTGGAAGCTGAGGTATTGGAAGCTAAAAATCCAAATCACTCAGAATTGTACTCATTTTTTAAACTTTTGATGATCTGTTCTGGACATTAAAAACTGAATATCCCGGACCGATTAGCGAATACCCAACCGAACCTCCCCTGAATACCGGATATCCAGAACCCTCCTACCCCTCTCCCCCCCCCCGAATATCGAATATTACTTCACCATTTTATTTACGCAATATTTTCTAGTCTACAATACTAAACTACGATAAATGGTGATTATAAGTGTTGCAAAATATATTTGATGATCTGTTGTTGATCGTAGGGGCTAACATCATCAAATGATCGTCCGTCTTGCCAAAATTCACTTCTTGCCTCCACTGCCTCCGCCGCCACTGCCACCGTCGCCTAATTTTATAGAAAATAATATATATATAATAATATAATAAATATAACAGTATAATATACTATAAAAGTACTTACCGTATTTCCTCTAATTATCGCCCCGGAGCGAAAATTTTTCAATACCCTTCTGAAGGGGGAAGGGCGGAAATTAGAAGGGGCGGAAATTAGAGGAGGCGGGAATTAGAGGGGGCGGAAATTAGAAATTAGAAGGGGCGGAACTTAGAGGGGGCGTGAATTTTTCAATTGAAAAATTTTGGGAAATAGGGAAGAAAAAAAGGAAAGAACTTGGCATTTTTGGTTCAAAAATGTGCAATTTAAACAAATACAATTTTTCTTAAAATTTAAAAAAATCATCAACACTGATATTAAAATTAAAACTTTGTCATTTATCACCTTAATTGTCAACAAATTATTTTTTTACCAAAAATTTTGATTTTTGCCAAAAAAAATTACAAAGAAGCATGTTCAGTAAAATAATTACAAAAAATTAGGCTCTTGGGGAGGGACGGAAATTGGAGGGGGCGAAAATTAGAGGAAGGTGTGAATTTTTCAATAACCCTCTAGAAGGGGAACGGAAATTAGAGGGGGCGGAAAGTAGGAGGGGCGATAATTAGAGGAAATACGGTATATCTTTTTAATTTTAAAGGAATATTTGTTGTTATTGTTTGTTAATATTTGTTGTTTTTAAATTTATAAAAAAAATTTCAGGGGTGTACATGGTTTATTTTGTAATGTTTTTATTTTTTTAATAATCATAAATCAGAATTATAACCACGAAAATATCAAAAAGTACAATTCAAGAAAATAATTGAATTTATCACGTAAATATCAAACAAATCAAAAATTACATAGTATTACGGAAATATAAAAAATATTTCTTCATAATAAAGAAGAGAAGAGCCAATTGTGATTAAAAAATTGTTTTTTTTTTAATTGTTTTTAATTTTTTTAATTTTAATCCTAAGTCATTCTTAGGTTTCCAATTTGAATCTTAAATCTAACTTAAAAATCTGTAAAGATAACAAAAATTTAAATTTAATATTTTATTTTTTGAATTGGGGCTCGGAATTTTTGACAGTGGAAAATTCGACAGTGGAATAAAAATTTTAAAAATTAAATTCTATTGATTTTGTAAATTGTATTTTTCAAATTTTTCATTTTGTTTTTAAAAAATGATGAAAAATAATCCAAAATATGGGTTTTAAGACTTCGGAAATTTCACTTTCGAAATTTCCGGGAGCCTTTGAATTACATTTCCCAGATATAATCTAACATCGATGTACTTTTAGTTCCTATCTTCTATTATTATTGTTATCCCCAATTTCTTGACATTCCTTGTCGACGAAGCAGCAGCAGCAGCATGTTTTGGTGTTGAAGTAGGGTTGGACCCCCAGGAAAATTCGTTTTTCGGGGGCGGGGAATTCGATTCCCCGCTATTCGTTCCCCGCCCCCGTCTCTGGTTTTTTTTGGCGTGGGTGGGGAAGAATTTGACCAAAAATCGCTTTTCCAGGGGAATCCGGGGGGGG
Source organism: Rotylenchus robustus (assembly GCA_034700465.1). Classification (NCBI taxonomy): domain Eukaryota; kingdom Metazoa; phylum Nematoda; class Chromadorea; order Rhabditida; family Hoplolaimidae; genus Rotylenchus; species Rotylenchus robustus. Next base: position 7,437 of record JAQIYK010001318.1, on the reverse strand, counting down.
GGGGGTGGGACGAGGCCGGGGCACAACGCTAGTTAAAAATATTATTATTTTGTCAATATTTTAAAAAAACATTATTGTTTTATCAATATTTTCTATTGTTATCCCCAATTTCTTCGTCTTTTGCTGTTTCTTATTGAACCATGTTTTGGCGTTGAAGACAATTGGTCATGTAGCCTATCATTTCTGGCACTAATTTAAAAAATGAATTTTAAAATTAAACAATTAATTAAACAATTAATTAAAAAATTAATTTTAAAAATTAATTAAAAAATTAAAATTTATTTTAAACATTATTAAACATTTGTTTTACGTGATCAATCGTCGCTCCATTTTGCTCCCACTCTCGGGGGTGCCCCATTGTTTGTCATCACACGATTTGCTCTATTCAATTCTAAAATGTTTAAAATGATTAAAAATTTAAATTTTATTTAATTAATGTGTTAATTTTTTAAATTTATACCTTTTTCTACCAAAATCTTTTTAACAAATGTTGTAATTTTAAGCTAAAAATAATAAACTTTAGAATAATATTGTTGAATTTAAATTTAATTAATAATTTATTTTTTTTAATTTTTATGTAAAAAATAATAAATTTATTATTATTATTTATTAAAAAAAATTTCTTCAAAAAATTTGCCTTTTATCTCGGATGGTTTCAACGGTTTTGTTGGCTGCATCCTATTCATTAATTCCTGGCGCATCGGGTACAATTGGTCGCGTTCAATGCCTAAAAATTTCGAAAAAATTGATTCAAAATTAAATTGTTAGAATATTTTATTTTATTAAAAATTAAATTGTTAAAATATTCAAAATTAAATTGTGAAAATATTCTATTTTATTAAAAATTAAATTGTTAAAATATTCAATATTCATTTTTTTTAAATATAGCTAAAAAATATTTATAAAATTTGTTAATTAAAAATTAATTGTAATTTTTTAATTGTAATTTTTTCTTTTTCTTTTTGTTTAATTTACCTTTTATTTCCGATGATTTCAATAGTTTGTCTGATGATTTAAGCGTGTCCATTAATTTATTTCGCTTCGTAGACAATTGGTCGCGTTCTTTACCTAAAATACACAAATTTTTATTTAATTTATTTTCGAATTAATTGATTAATTAAAATAATTAAATGATTTACCGTATTTCCTCTAATAGAACCCCCGGGGGTTCTATTTTTCAATACCTTCCGGAGGGGGGCCTCTATTAGAGGGGTGGGTTCAATTGGAGGGGGCTCTATTTTTCAGTGAAAATTTTTTCGGAAATAAAAGGAAAAACTTGGCTTTTTTAGCCAAAAAATGGATTTTTTGTCAAAAAATTTGCCTTTTTAATCAAAAATGTGCGATTTTCTTTGGAATTTTACACTGAAAATTGATGGGAATTAGTCCAATTTTGTCATTTTTATATGACAATTTTTTTTCGAAAATATAGAATAAAATTAACACCCCTTGGGGGGGGGGGCTCTATTGTAGGGGGTTCAAATTTCAAATGGAGGGCGAGTTCTATTCTTCAATATCCCCCAGAAGGGGGGGGGTGCTCTATTGGAGGGAAGTTCAATTGGAGGGGGGGGGGTTCTATTAGAGGAAATACGGTATATTGGCTGAGAGTCCAAATTTGATATTTATGCTGATAAGTTTTATCCAATTTGCTCAACAATTTCTCGAATGTGTCTACAATCTACAATGAACATAATATTAGCCTCTTTGACAGGGATGGGCTTGATCTGGATTTTTGAGGACAAAATATTAAAAAAATTGAATCCGAAAATTGTCTGAAAAAATCATAACCATACAACAAATTTTGTTTTTTTTAGATTTTTGGATTCCGAAAATTTTGAAAATCAAAGCCATCCCTTCTGCTCTCCTGCTGGTTGACGAATTTTCAAAAATCAATAAAAAAAATTCTATAATATTGGTTGGTAGCAAAAACGGCGCTTTTCCCTTTGATCTTATGCCGCCCAATGTTCAAGTTCAGTTGACACGCACATCCTTGAGCATACTCGGCATTGCTCTATCGTGTTTTGCAGTGTGAGCTAAAAAATAGAATAAAATAATAAATAAATAATTGGAATAATTGGCATTATAGATTATATTTGATATAATCATTTTGCCATGAACTTATGTGAAAAATAAAAAGACGATAGATGTATTAAAATTGTGAGAAAAAATTTAGAAAATTAATGTGCTTTACTAAATTCATTTAATTAGTTAAAAAATATTTTCCTTTGATAATGATTTTCTGGGTTTGTTAAGGAAAGTACATATTTTTATTATTTATTCAGGTATTAAAAAATTGATTAAATTTGACTCCATATTTTCAATTTTTCGGGATTCCACCAAAAAATCAAGAATCTGAGGGGTGTGTGGTAGTGCCGATAGGCGCTGCCGGGAAATTTTTTGAAATATTGTTTAAATTTCGATTCTTAGAGGTGTATTTTCATTTTTAGCCCTTTCAGGGACCCGCCCCGCGGGGATCCCCTTTCACCGGACGCGGGGATTTTTTGCAAAACGGGAAAGAAGTTCGGGCTTCGGAGGCCAAAAAGTCCGGGGACAGGGAGGGGGTGGTTTTCTGGGGGGGGGGGGGGTTGGGTGTTGAAAAATTCTCTGTTGGAGGAAATAGATTAATTATGTTTAATGCTGTTTTTCCAACTTATAGATTACCAGATTTTGGGAGATTGAATTCCAGTCGAGCATTGTCGGCTATGTTCAAACGGTCCAAAGCTCTGATTTGTTTGTCCATGTTGTTGGTGATGGATTCCCAGTTTTTGCCCAAGTGTGCAGTGGTTGTTCCGACCAGCTCGAACAGTGCTCGGATAAGGGCCAAATTGTCGGCACAGCGGTCTGAAATATCGGATTTTCTCTAAAATTATCCAATTGACAAAAATTCGGAATATTTTTTTCTTCTTCAAAAAACCCATTTAAATTATAATCTTAAGGTAATATATTTTAATCACTGTAGTGAAAATGTTATTTTTGATTTTTGAAAAAATTATAAAAAACCCTATGAAAACAGCACATTTTAATTTTTGTTTATTTGGTGCAATTTCGAATTTTGTTTTTAGAATTTATTCTTCATATTTCGTTTTATTAAAAAATTTTGCGATTTTCCAACCACAGGTATGCCCCCTACCCAAAATCCTAAAAATTTTGCTCCACCCATAACGGGAAACCTTTTTTATTGCATTTTTAAGAGGAAATTTTCGACTGGCTGCGCCAACCTCCTAAATTTTCGGGTTTTATTGCATTTTTGATCCCAACCCCAAATCCGATTTTTTATTATTGTTTTGTCCAATCTTGTATATACATCAAAAAATCACTCTTTTTTGAAAACATAAATTTTCTGAAATTTTTTTTAAATTTATTTATTTTTAAAAATTAAAAAATTGCCTTTAGTGTTGCTCATATTGTCGGATATCAGGCGGAGGAGTCCATCGCCTCCCTCGCACTTTTTGCCTCCGTTCATTTTTTCCAAACTTGCGGCCAAATCGTTGACATCCGTGCCAATTTGAGAGCAAAATGCCTTTAAACAAATTAATTTTAAAAATTAAATAAAATGTGCAAAATGTGTCAGATTTGGTTTTTTATTTCCAAAATTTTTCAATTTTGAAAATTTGAAAAAAAAAGATAAAATCAATTGCATAGAACACAACTTTTTGGGGAAGAATTTTATTTGAAAATTTTACAAAAAAATCAAAAAATAAATTACCTTTTCGCCTTCTTTTTCATTAATGTCTAATGCGTGCGAAAAATCAGGCGAATACTCGGTCATCAGCTTCACTAGAGCTTGGCCACCCTGACAACATATGTTCACATTCACTAAAAATAAAAAAATTAATTTGAATTAAATAAATTTAAAAAAAATTAAAAAATTGTATAAATTTCCGTAATACATTTGAATTTTATAGCCGAATTAATTTGTAAAGCTCCCTAGAATGATATTGTAATTTAGGCCCTTCTGTAAGGAAATTCAAGTTTTTTAAAAAATTCTGACAATTTGTTTGGCATTGCGCTATTTTTTTGTTTTGCTTTACGAATAAGTTTACACTTTTTCGGCTTTAATTTAGGTTTAATATTCAAATTTTATATTCAAAAAATAAAAATATGTAATTTTTATGGTTATTTATCAAAACCTGGGCCTCCAAAGCAGCTGCCCAACATGCAGAGAACAACGACAGCGAGAAGAGAGTTGGACATTTTTGGTGGTTTTAATGAGTTTATTTGGATTGAATATGAATTTGAGAGGTTGATATTTTGGTGAAGTATTCTATTTGCTTATATACTCACTTTTTTAATTTTTTTTAGCCAGCCCTTATTCCCGGAAATCGTGGGTTGTCGAGGTCCATTCCATTCCAACACAATGAATTATTGTGGGGCTATCCCATTAAATTGATAATTGCATCAGTTTTGATTAAAAAAAAAGATCCCATGAAATTCACATGTCTTGTATACAACAATATATATTTAATATACACGTATACAAAATATATTGTTGCTAGAAGGGGCCAGATAGTGTATTGATTTAGAGATAGGTAAAGAAAAAATGAAATATGAGGCGAACAAATATCCAATCACATGAATATAGTTCAACCAATTCATAGTTACACGTATCTTTTCTGATGATATTTCATATAAGACATAGGTAAATATCGATTTATAGCTTCTAGAAAAATATTATAATTTTGTTTTTCAATTTTGATATAGCAAAAAAATCAATGTATTTGGGCGGAAATTGGCTGAACGGATATGTTTACAATTTCGCAACATATTATAATAATGTCCTATTTTTTCGATAAAACCAATTTTATTGATTAAGCAAAAATTATAATTTTTAATTTGTTATTATATGAGTCTAGAATCTTCTACTAGGTCCACCAAAAATATTATCTCATTTTTATAATTTTGATATTTATCCACCAAAAGAATTATAAGTCATGGTAACATTTGGAACATGAAGAAAATCTAGATTTACGTAATTCGGAAAAAGTCAAAAACTTATATTAAAAAAATAAAAAATTAACATTCTCAAAAAAGTTAAAATTCTAAGTCAAAATTTTATCGAGATTTAAAGAACTGCTTGCCAAGGTTCAAAATGTTTTAATTTATCAATATTTCTTCAAAAATAAAACACTAAAATATTATCGAAAATTCTGTCTTTAATCGTACCCAGCCCCCTTAGTGGAGGCTGGGGTTAGGGGGCTGGAATAGTTAGTTGAGTTTGATTTTTTTTAACTGTTTTTTGAATTTTTTAAATGGCAACTTCCAAAATTGTACAAACCCTGTACTTTTTTTTCAAATAATGAACAAAAATTTTAACTGATCTCTGATTCTATTCTCTATTGAATTTTTTTAAAATTAATATTTAAAATTTTATATAAATTTTTAAAAACTTTTTCTTAAAAAATTCGCAAATAATTGTTGCAAATATTTATTTTTAAAAATAGAGCGTAAAAATTGAATATTTCGCACACAGTCCAAACTAATCATTTTCTAGTGAATATAACAAAAAATATGAATTATCGTCAAATTATCATCTTATTATCATCCACTTTTTAATTTTCAAGAATGCTGATCAGTGCACTCTTCAATTGCTCCGATTTTGCGCCTTTCTTAATTGCCTCAGGCAATGAAATCTAGATATTTAAAAGTTTGAAATTTTTGAATTTAAATTTTACATTTTAAATTAAAAAATAAAATAATTTTTCGATTTTTATCAACATCGAAACGTGGCGCCCAATCAAAACCAAAGAAATAAATTGGATCCAGTTCCATAGGTAGTTAAGATTTAAGATTCGGATTTGGTTCTGAAAATTCACTTCCCTAAAAAATACAAAAATTTCAATTTCGATTTTGGATCCGGGCACCCGAAAAGTCTGGATTCATAATACTAGAACCCGAAAAGTACAGAACAGATTTCGAATTCGGGTACAACATTTCTTCATCCGAATCTCGGTGCTGGAAGAGGGAGAAATTATAAATTGAAAAGCTCTGATCTGATTTAAATACTGCAAAACAAATCGAAAAAAATTGGAAATTTAAAAAAAATTGTATCTATTTTATAGAGATTTTGCATTTATTTTATGTTTTTTTATTATACATTGAAGCGTTTTTTGAATTCTTCCATAATTGCTTGCAAATTGTACTCCGAATAGGTCACCAGCAGATGGATGAGTGTTTCATCCTTAGACCCCTCCTTAAATTTTAAAATAAAATAATGCACATTAAAATTAAAATGGCTCCGGAAAATTTCGACGGTACGGAAATTTCGACAGACAGCGGTAATTTCGACAGTCTAAAATTCAAATTCTTAAAACCATATTTTTGGACCTGTTTTCATCATTTTTATGGAAAAAATAAAAATTTGAAAGAAACTAACAAATTTAAAAATAGATAGACTTAAATTTTAAAAATTTTTATTTCACTGTCGAAATTTCCGCTTGCTGTCGAAATTTCCAGTGTCGAATTTTCCACTGTCAAAAAGTCAAAATTTCCGAGCCCCATTAAAATTGTCAAGATTAATGCTTGGTAAATGCATCTTTTTTTGACAAATAAATATGAATCATTGTCATAATATATTAATATTATACATATCGATCTTAAAAATAAAAATAAAATTATAAAATCGATAATTGACATGAATTTCTGAATACCCGAAAATTGGAGACCAAGGTTTTAGTGGGTGGGGGGTGGTGGTTCAAAAAGTTGATCCAAAATTTGTGGACTCCGATGTAAGGTGGAAAACACCCATAAAACCAAATTTAAAAGTTGCAAAAACTATCTTTTTAATATCAAATTTTAGTTTATTTATTGCAATTTTTTAATTTTTTTTTTGTAATTTTTAGACAATTTTTTGAAATTTTTCGGTTAACCATCAAGATCTGCTCATTTTTTGTAAATATTTTTAATTAATACCTTGAGGCATTTATTCAGAAGGACAGCAACCTCTCCAATGGCTCCATAACGGACTAAATTTGCAATGGCGAACAATGCGTTCAGTTCGTCTCCACTAAACTCAGAAGCGAGTGCCTGCTCAAATGCGCGCTTGCTCAACTTGTCATACTGTAATTTTCGTTTCGATAAATTTTATTTTAAAATCGACTTTTTAAACTTCGTTGAAAATCAGCATAAGTTGGTGTCGATTTTGGTTGGCCAAAATTTTGATGAAAGTCTCCTCGTCGGTGCCCCATTTGCCCTCGCCATTTTCATACAGTTTTTGAGCATCCTAAATAAAATTTAATTTTTTTTTGTTTAAAAAAAATAATAAAAAATTAAAATAAAAACAATACAAATAGCTAATTTTAAAGATTATTGAAATATACGTTTATTTTATATTATTTTTTTGAAATTTTATTTAATATGAAATTTTATTAATAAAAAAAGTTTAATTAAATTTTATTTTTTAATTAAAAATCAATATATTTTTCATTTTTTTAAATGTCAAAT
>JAQIYK010001317.1:0-10079 GCA_034700465.1 Rotylenchus robustus | reverse complement strand
TCTTCCTCTCCTACCCCCACACTGTCTCGTTCTTCCTCTCTTTTTCTCTCTCCCTACAATATTTTTGTATATTTTATGGAATTGCCTTTTTTGTCTTTTTTGGCCCATTTTTGAGATAATTTTTGTTTTTCAAATTTTTATTGGTACTTTTGGAAAGGGAGGACAGGTGCGAGTGGTGGAGAAAGGGGAATGGGTACAAACGACGACAGATAAGGCAATTTTGGGGAAAGGGGGGAGAGGGTTGTGGAGGGGTGGGGATGCTCGTAAATATGTGTGGTCTCCTATTTTAGCAAAATTGTGCAATGTGGTGAAGAGGGTAAGGAGGGGGGGGGGGGAGGAGGACAGAAGGCGCAGAAAATAGCAAAACCCAAAATAAATAAATAATTTTAAAAAAATTAGTTTTTTATAAGCATACGGTACAATACCACCTTGATGATGAATTTTACGGCATTTTTAGCCATTTATTTGCACAATATCCAGATCATTTCGACGACCAAAATCCAAACCTCCTCCTCCCCATGCCAATCTGATCCATCCCATCCTCCCCCATTTTCCGCCTTATTTGCTCCCCAACCCAACCCAGTTCAATGGATGATCCCCGAATAAGTTTATTGTCCCCCCCCCCCCTCTCCCCCCCCCCGGAAAGGCGCGCAATTTGTCGACCATCCCTTCCCGTCCCCCTCCCCGTCCCCACCCCCTCTCCTCCCTCTCCCCGTCCCCCCCTTCACTCTCCCTACCCATCCATTTTTTGACCGGAAATGGGCCATCATCTCCCCAATCGGATACATTGTCCGATTGAATTGGGCGAACGAATGGACCAAAGTCGCGCGACCCAAAAAAATGGACAAAAATATGTTCCGTATACGATCGTATAGGGAAGGGCAAAGAGATGGGATGATGGAATTGATCCAATTTGTTCGAATTTTCATACCCTTAAACCGGGAGGGTTGAACTGCTCCAAGTTGGTGTTGTCCACCTCCTCCTCCGACAGTACCTTCGGTTGCCCTTCTTCGGATTAAACTGTTTGATCTCTCATTTTGCTACTATTTTCTTCAACTTCCCCTCCCCTCCCCCATCATTTATCATCACTTTTTGACGTTGTTTTCTTTCTCTCTTTTTCCCCAATTTTCTTCCCTTTGTCGGCCTCCAGTTGGATGGTGCCCCTCTCCTCGGGGTATGTATCATATATCCCTCCCCCGGGGAATGTATGCGGTCAAAGTGTGCCGTTGAGCAAATTGAATTTGGCACTGTTGGGGGGGGGGAGAGTGCTTTATTGCCGCTTTGGGAGTAGTTGCTCATTCGGTCGTCGTCCATCCATTCAAATGTTTGTCTTCGGTGTAAGTTGTCGGATGGGGAATTGGCACCAAAAAAGGGGCCAAAATTGAAATTTATTTTGGGGGGGGGAGACGGAAAAAAGACGAAAAAGTGGATACAACAGGGATATTTTCGAAAAGAGGCAAAAACAAATAGTTTAAGGTCCAAAGATTCAAAATTTGGATGGGGAGGAGGTCCCTTTGGGTGTTCAAAAACCCAAATTTGCATAAGCAATAATTAATAAACGGGGTGAAGACAAACATTTGAGGGAGTGAACGGAGGAATGTGGAGGAAGAGGAGGGGGGGGGGTTGGGTGGGGGAAGGTGATGGACGAGGTGATGCTTTGTTATGGAAATATGCTCGAAGGTGGGTTGGGATGGATGTGACCTTCCCAAACGGACGAAACAGTGAACGGAGAGGAGAGGGAAGGGCCAGGAATAGACCTTTTGGGGAAAGTTGGAAAAACAAACGGACGAAAAGAAGAAGGAAGGGAAGAATGGGGCAAAAACTTAAGGCAGACCTTATACATTTATTAAAATGTGGTCAATTAATGAAAAACACATATTGATCACATCAGTCCACCACCTTACTGATCAGGCAGTCCATCGCCTTACTGATCAAGCAGCTACACTCCTCTCTTTCCCCAGTTCCCCCTTTTTTGTCCGTTCAAAATTCTTTTAAGCCATTTATAGCCACCGAGAGTTATAGTGAGAGAGAATGCGAAAGGAGAGGGCCAGAGATGAAAGGGAAAAGAAAGATCAAAGCGAAGTGCCGCGAGGGAAAAGACCATTTTAAACAGCTCGGACCACCACCACCACCACTCTCGTCCCTTCGTCCCCCATCCGCCGCTCACTTTCCCAAGCCAATAATATATCACATTTATCCCTAAAATTCCATCAAATCATTGGGCCAAAATTCCCATCATTTTATAGAGCCGAAAAAGAGGCCGAAAGGAATTTTTGGGACTGGACACTGCCATAATTCCCAGTAGATAGAAGAAAATAAAATAAATTAAAATAAATAATTTTATTAAGCGTTGGAAAACGATGCGCATGGGAATACAGTGTGTCCGGCGTGCAAGGAACCCATCGGGACGGAACCGGCACAGTGGGGAGCACATTTGGAGGCGGAGAGGGAACGACTCAGAGACGAGATGGAAGGGTAAGGGAAAGTAAAAAGTAACCAAATTTAAAAAAAAAGTAAAGTATAGTGGTTTTCTCCAAGCAGGATTTATTTAATGTCTTGCTCTTTTCGAATTCATATTTTGAAACAAATAGGGGAAAATGAAAAAAGGAGAGGACATGTCCTCTGTCGACAAGAAAAAAATTCATTTCGCGTCTGCTTATTCTCTTTTTTCACATATTCTTTCTCTCGTTTCGATAGGCGAAAGAAAACGGCAAATAAATCCTGCTCGGAGAAAAAGGCTTTAGAATGTAAAGTAAATCAGAAATGGGAGGAAATGAGAAAAGAGAGGGAGGGTGAAGTGAAGGGAGGGGAGGAAAAGTCGAATTTAATCTGGTATGGCAGATGGCCAAACTGTGTTTGGCAATTTGTAAAAGGAAGCGCCAAATGTCGGATTTGAATTTTAATTGAACGACATGTATTGGTATTTTGGTATTGGTACTGAATACTGAAGCACTTGGTAGATTTTGACTGGCAAACAAGCAAAGACAAAGATAGTAACTAATAGTTGAACCAATTTAGCCTGAAGGCAAATGTGATGGCGATGGACAACGGGGCGAAAGAAACCGCGAAAGATGGGACAGAAACAGAAGTCGGAGACGTGGCGGGACCATCTGAAGAAGAACAACAGCGAGCGGAGAACGAACTGGAACGAATACGCAAAAAGCAACGGAGACGAATCAGTGGTCAGGCAAAGAAAAAATAATAATTTGAAAATAGTCGAGAAAACGGCCTTTTAGCCAAAACCCGAGGCCAATTCTTCCTAGCCTCCTCTATTCTGTCCGCACTGATCGGAACCTTCAACGAGGAGGAAAGACCCATTGACAACAATGTCGAGGTTTCAGAAATATTTGAAAAATATTTTGGAAAAAATTGATTTTTTAGTCAAACGTACATTGGCGAAACGGCACAAAAAGTGATCCGGTGGATGGCGAAGGTGACGGAGACGAAGTTGGCAGAGGAACCCAACGGGAACAACACACCTGTTCGGAGTGCATGGTACCGAAAAAACATTCGCTAATAGCATGTATTTTTGGAATTTTCAATTTTTAGCGTCCCTCGGGCACTGTGGTGCTCAGCTCGGCCTCGCCGGGAAGAGTCCTCTGTCTGGATTGTTTCCCGCTGAATTTGGAGCGGAAGGCTGACAAGATGGAGACGACGGTATGTATATTTTCAAACAGAACTAAAGTAGGTGTTTCAAAAAAGTTTTGTTTCCAAGATCCATTTTCATTTATTCAAAAATTGAATACCTTCTAGGTGTATCTTTAAATTCAGCACTTTGCTGTTCAACAGAATGGATGTTCCGGAGCGACGGTAGCGGTTAAGCGGGTATCTCCATTCTCGGCATTGGAACTAGCGGGAGGGGCATCGGTGAACGGAGAGGAGGGAAAGGCGGGGGAGGAGAAGCGGGCACGACTGGAACTGGTGGAAATGGGAGGAGAGGGATAGCGAGCGGAGGGAGAAGCGGACGAAGGTGTAAAAAACAACGGAACAGAACGACGATAAAATAACAATACCTTCGACAAGATACCTACAATATACACACATATTCACAACAAATAGACGATTGGCCGATTCTTTTCATTTTTACTGTCCGTCCCTCACCATCCATACATTTAAAAGTATACAAATTTATTATTTTGTTCCTTTCCATTGATTTTATATCTGTTCCGAAAATTTTCAAAAATTGTGAATATAATAAATAAAGTGCACCAACTTTAACTGGACCATTCAGTCATTCCTTCCGAACACCGAAAATGTTTCCGTCCTTCTTTAGCTTCTTTCTGTGATCTGTCGCTCATCCTCTGTATCTAACTTGCGAATTTCCGTTTGATGCCGTAGGAATTTTGGAGTGTCTAAATGCGATTAATAATGAATTATGTTAAAAAAAAGTGGTAAATACTTCGCGGAAAAGGAGTTTGGCGAGCAGGTATCGTGGTGATTAGAAGTTGAATTGGACCCGGACTGAAAAAATTGACAAAACAAATTGAAATATGCAAATATATTAGTTGTGATAGCGCATTTTCCGACTTTTTCGGTGCCATTCAGTTGGAGCACTCGTTTTTGGTGATGCCAGTAGATGGGCATGATCAGGTACTTGAGCAGTGCCCACGGGAATAAATGTCGTATCAACATCTGTTTGTTATTTTTAAATTTATTTAAAAAGCAAAACCTCTCCAAACAATTTTTCCTTTGTTTTCTGCTTATTTTTGGTATGGACAATTTCAATTGAGCTTAGCTTTTATTATCTGACCTGTATCTCATGGTTAAAGCAGCCGCTGGTAATTCGGACAAGTCCGAGTGTGTTCACCTAGAATTGTTGACAATTGGTTTTTGGTACATTTTGTCCAGAATTTTTCAATGACAATAATAAAATAATAATAATTATGATGATGAAGAATTACCGCTTCTTGTGCAAACTTTTCTGGAGTCACTACAAACAGAGAACCAGTCTAAATTGTGGGTATCAGAACACCCAATGATGCGAAATCCCCCCTCGCCGCACTTTGTAGTAAGTCATTTTGGTGGCCACCAATGCCGGACACAGACACTGTACACGAATATTTGCATATTCGCGATCCACCGCCTCGGCCAAAAAAGAAATGAAAGACTAAAGGATAAAATTTAAATTAAATTGAAATTTGCAATTATTTTGTGCACTTTTGTGGCCGAATAAGCAGCCAGAAGAGGAATAGGACGGAATCCCTGACTAGACGATAGAACCACCAATTGTCCTCCCCCACAACGTTCCATCGGAGGCAACACAGCGGAAATAAACTAAAACTACGTTATTTTCCCCATTTTTGTTAATTTTACCTCCGCTGCTCCAACTGCGTTGACGCGGAATACTTGACGATCAGCTTCGGTTCGATCCCCGTACCGTTCCAACAACTCTCGCCCCACGCCGACACTGTTCACTTAATAACATAATACGATCAATCGGATTGAGGTCAAAAATCAACGACTGACCAGCAAGTCCGATGTCCAGCTTGGCCATTTCGCGGTGCAACTTGTCCGCATAATCCGAGTGAATTGCGTTGTTGAAGTCAAAAAGATAGGTGAGCACCCTACAGCCGACAAATCTGGCTTCTGCAAATTCAACAAAATTATTTTATATTTTAAATTCAATTTTTTTCTTTTGTCAAACCGATATGCCGCTTCACAGCCTCCAATTTGTCCTCGTTGCGTCCGATTAGCACAAACTTGCGCAGTCCCCTCTTGGCCAGTTCGAACATGTACGCCTTTCCGATCCCATCGGTCCCACCACTGATCACTTAAAATTAAAAATAAGAAACCAAATTAAAAATCGGAAATTCACCCGTCCAACGGTCCTGATAAACAGTCAAATTGGGCTCATAAAAGCGAGGAGCCAACCAATAGATGAAAATTGCCTAGGGGTTTTTTTAAATTAAATTTTGACCATTTACTTGTTTACCTGAAAAAGTGCAAGAAAAGTTCGTGTGAGACGGTAGATGGCATAGGAGAGTGGGAGCAGTACCCAGCAAGGCTGATCTCGCACTGAGGCACACAATTGGTCCATTCAACGGGAAGGAAGTATTGTTATTTTTATCTATGTAAATAAATATTTGTAGAAACGATCGATGCGCACTGTGCTTGTTATATATGTCCCGTTGGAAAGGGAACAACTCAAAGTGAGGAGAAAGAAGAGGGGCACATCCCCCTCATTGAGAGAGGGTCACTCGGCTGGAGGGAAGAAAAGCGCGGGGGGAGGGAGGGATGACCCAGACTGCGAGGATGACGGAGATCGACAGGCAGATTACCCTCATCAACCTTCTTTCCCCCATCCATCCCCATTCACACCAGAAAAGTCGGCGAGTAGCTAGCTCATTCGATCCACTGATGCGACATTCCTATTCCTACATCGTCATCTTTATTAATGTCTGAATTTTTCATAGTTCGAATTATGAACTTGAATTTCAAATCCCTGTAATAATTGATAAGTAGGAGAAATACAAAGTTAATCAGACAGACAATTTAACTAGTTGGCAAGTGTCCTGTGCATTTCAAACTTGCCCAATATTTATGTTAAACACGTGCTTGCTCTTATTAGCTTATTCTCTTCACTTCTTGCTTACTTGCCTAAAAGGCCAAGTACTGAATGAAAGGATCGACTGAAAAAAACACACGTTTATTGTAGCTTATAAAATTCGTAAATTTCTTTATAACCACCAATGAACAATTGATTAATTAATGGACTAAAATTAAAAGAAATATCACAAGTTCAAAAATTATGGATCAGAACATTAGACTTGTCAGGTAAATAATTACAATTTTTGGCCATAATAATTGCGGAAAGATTCCATTAAACACGAAAATGTTAAGAAATATAGATAAATAATGTATGGAATTATTATGCATTTAAGCAGCACTTACTTTAAATTTTCCGTTTTTTTCTCTCATTGTTCTACAACGAAGAGTCGAATTGCGCTTGCATCAAACAATAGACCCGCACCTGCATAAACCAGACGCCAAATATATGGGACGAAGAAGTCCACAGTGTTGTCATCCTTAAGTTGGTTTATGAAATGAGGCAAGAAATCAGGCTATAAACATTTACCTCAATGTACTTGAAGCGTAGGTCTGGAAACTTCTTCAAACGATCACTTGGCCATTCGATTGCTGTTTTCTTGATGGCGTCCAAAATATCTGTCACTGAAGCATTGTTCACAACCGCGTCTGATATTGAAACAGTTCCTGCACCTTTCGTGAGTGCTTCAACTTTGCCAGTGAAGTGATTAATTACCTGAAGCATAATAATCTTAATACAACATTCTCATCTTTTTAATAATACGGTGTAAATATTCCAGACAAGATCCTGGAACATGGGGTGATGATGATAATGCTCGAAAAGTGCCCTCTTATATAGGATTGTGTAGATAAGATCGGGATTGTTGCGCAGGTTGTGACAAAGACAAGCGTTAATAATTTCCAATACAGTGCGAATACCCTCCTCCAACGCAGTAATGTCACGGTGCTAAACTTTTGAGAATAAAAATGCACATTGAGCAATTATACCAAATCGTCGCCATCATTTTGTTTTTGGCCCAATATTTCATTTTCTTCCATTGATTCGCCATCTTCAGCTTGGGGCTGTGGTTCACGCTCCGCATGTTCGCGTAGTAATCGTATGAGTTTGGCGTGTCGTCTTGTCATAGTCTAAACGAGAAAATATTAACAATAAACGAAAATAAGTGCAAATTTAAACCTCTAGTAATCCTATTAGTTTTTGAGAAACCATAGGGGAAAGTTGTTTGAAGCAAGAAGCAAGGTTGGCCAGAGTAGCCAAAGAATTCATATGAAAGTAACGGTCCTGAATATTAAGGAAGTGAAATTTCTTGTAACACTTTATGAAATGTATACCCTAATTCGGATTGTATTGATTTGGATAGTCTTGGAAAACACCAATACAATCAATCCTCCCAAAGTGATCTCAGCTAAGTTTGTCCGATCCGATTGATACCAATCAACATTTTTAACTGTCTTAAAAGAAAGCAAATATTTTCCATAATTAAAAATCCATACAATGTTACCATCTCGTGAATAACTTTTTTGAAGAAATCATCCTCACTAAGCATCAATAGAATAATCAAAGCTAGGTAAGTTTGGTGGGTGTGCAACACTGTTGACTGAGAACACGTGTGTTTGGGCGATGAAGAATTGGATGAAGACTTTTCTTTAAATTTAAAAAATTTTCATTCTTCGCCAAACCATTTTTTCATCATTTTCCCATTCATTTTTTCTATCTTTTAATTTTTGATTTGTTGGTGAATTTTAATTTTTTAATACTTATTTTAACCAATTAAAATAAGTGTATAAACTATGGAAACCTAATCTGGGTAAACACATCCCATCGTATAAAACCCGCACAACAGGAAGCACCAACTGTTCAAGATTGATCCGAGAGAGCACAAAATTGCGAAAACCAATGTTGTTATGAAGCAACAAGTAAAGCAACAGAAGGGGCATCGGTTCGTGATAAATTGTTGAACAGAGACGGTTGTAGAGTTGGGTGAAATCCAATTTGAAGCTGGCCTCAAGGTTGGCCAGCGACGAAACTTCTAAAAATCCGATTTTCAGTCTCCTCCTCATTAAAATGTTACACTTTTTGTTTGAATTCATCTTTCTTTGAGGTTACAATTACCTTGTGCATTCTGGAAGATAGAGAGCATTTGCTTGTACGCATTGGCTCTTTCCCCGTACGAAGGGTAGTACACCAATGTGAGCAAAAGAGCAAGACTGAGCGAAGAGAGATTTTGAAGCGGAAACAGATCCCACACGTCGTCATCGTCATCTGATCCCAAAGCCAAGGTCCTTTGCAGAGTTGCCCACAGTGAGACGACCAAACTGTCACTGCGACTTTCTCTGCGTCCACTCCCTCCTCCGCCATCATCCAACTCATCATTGAAATGGTACAAAAAATTCTCGAGCAGCACACGCACAAGTTCACTGCTTTGAACACGTCTTGATAAAAAAGGAATGTAAATCAACTAATCACTTTTTTACAATTTTATCATCAGCAATCTCAAAAATTCTGAACGCTCAGTGACACATTCTTCATAGAGTTGAGTGCTCAAAAGTGTTAATATTACGCGAATAGTTTCGGCATGGAGTTGAAGAGTGAGTTTACTGTAGCAAAATTATGTTAATTTTAATTTATTTGGCAAAAAGTAAATGGTGAACATACTTGACTGGTATGCGTGTGACGATGCCAATAAGATTGACTAGAAATTGTTCAGCTGCACTTTCAAATTCCTCATCAATAACACAAGTGTTCAGATCTGTCTTCACCAATTGCTGAGCGCGCGATTCTTTAAAATTTAAGGTGAATTGACTTTTTGAAAAGTCAAACCATGATCATTAGAAGATGAAGATAAGTTTTCATCACATTTATCAGTATTTTGCTTATTGGGTCCAAAAATTTGTGCAAACTCGGCAGGCGAAAGACGTTGAGCGAGAAAGATGCTGATGTACCGTATTATCAAAAGTGCATTAACCGTCTGCCAGATAAAAATTTTGCTAAATTGTTCAGTTTAGTGTTTACCACGCCGAATTTTATTCATGAAATGTCATCTTACTTTTCGCATTTTGCAGATGTCTCCAATTCTGGACACCGTCGTACAAAAACTTGGATTAGTGTAGAAAAATTCCCGGATTCGCGGTTGTTGTGCAACAGCTCCTCTAACAAAAGCTTAGCATGTAACAAGAACTCTTTTTGCACCTTCCTGTAAATGATGCTCAATCAATGACGAATAATTATGCAATTATTTTTTGTGAAAATTATCCGAATGCTCATGGCCAATTAACGATTATTAATAATCGACTTTTAACTAATTGCTAGGGACCGGATTTGTATGTTGTAACATATCTTGAGCATATGTTATGGAAAGAAAAGCTCAAAAGTAATGTTTTCCAGTTGAAATTTCATACATGCACACGGGGGGTCAATCAGAGGGGGCCTTGCGTGGTGCGCGGTCCCCAAAAAATGCCCCCCCCCAATCGAAGCTCCGAAATTTGCGCGGTCCCCAAAAATGCATAAAAACGCAATTTTATGTATAAAAAAT
>JAQIYK010001316.1:0-10081 GCA_034700465.1 Rotylenchus robustus | reverse complement strand
GAAAAAAATTAATCGATTGTTTTTCAAAAAATATACTTTTGAACATATGTGTATATTATATTATTATATACATATATATATACATCGCCGCTGGCGCCGGACACATTCATATACATATCATACATACAAAAGATATATAGGCAAATTTTTGCCCGAGGCTAAAATTTGGCCAACAAATACTTTTTTTTCTAATTTCGATCCCGGCGACGGACGGAAGATGGGCCTGGGCCTGGCAGCCAAGAAAATTAATCCGCCGCCGTGGCGCGCAAAGGAATGGCCTCTGGACATGGACTAACTAATAAGGAAAGGAGACTTTGGCACTTTGTGGGGACCGTTAGAAATTTTTCATTCGCCACTGGCGCCAGACACATTCTCCCTCCCACAGCCCTCAGGGCACAGGGGATAATAAATTGTACTCTCGCCTCTCGCCACCCTTTGTCCATGGAGGCGACGAGCGAGCGTAAAAGGGGAGGAACAATGGAAAGTGAGGAGAGTGCAGAGAATGAGAGAAAGCGAGAATATGCAAAAAGTGAGAGAGAGAGAAGAGAGCCAGAGAAGCCATAGGAAACTCACCCAGCCATTACACACAACGGACGGAATTGCGGGAGAGATGAAGCGGCGGGACGGAGCGGAAGGGAAGGGAAAGAGACAGACACAAAGAAGGGGCGGGCGGGCGGTTGTGTTCTCTCTCTTTTTATTGATTGTGTGCACAAAAAAGAAAAAAAGATCCAATTGGATAAATAAATGAAATGGAATTGGAAGAGGGACAACATGAAAGAAAGAGAAAGAGAGCAAAGAGAGGGGAGAGAGTACTGACGAGACAGACGGAAAAGAGAGAGAGAGCATGAGAAAAAGCGAGAAAAAGTGAGAGAAAATGGAAGGAATGGATGAAAAGTCACCTCTGTGCTTGCTGGCATTCTTTACTTCGAATTTCAGAATTTTAATCAACCAGCTCCAGCTTATTACAATTTTGCCAATTATTCGAATTTAAATTTCAAAAACTTCAATCGACGTCGACGACCCAACCAGCAGGAATGGACTCTCAATCTCAACAGCAGCAACCTCAACAGTTTCCCCAGCCAAGTCGAGTGCCGGCACCACACGGAGTAAACGCAGACCAAGCTGCCATCAGTCTAATGGTAAACCAATGTTAAATTGTTAGCTAATTTTAAATATTCAAAAATTCGCTAAAATATTGAATGGTTTCGTTCAGGCACTAGCTGAAATTTTCCGCACTGCGCGCAAGTACAAAATGGCGATCAAGTGCGTAATGGTCAGTCATTTTTATTTACTACGTTCTATTTATTGGGAAGCTATACGGTTTTCCTTCTTCAGACATCTCTGCGTGTACCATGTTCACCGGAACTGTTTGCACTGTGTTCCTATGAACTGGGCAAACTTCTTTGGCTGTACACACGCAACATGGAGCTAGCCCAATTTCATCTTCGCAACGCGGTTTGAATTAAATCTAAAAGTCAACAAACAAAGAGATGGCTAATAGTCATTAGTCGTATGATGAAAAAACGCCTAGTACTTCGGTGCGGACGGCGGGGGTAAAAGAGCCTGGATAATGTGCCTCCGTAGCTCAATTGGTTAGAGCTGTCCCCGGTAAGGATGGTTGTGGGTTCGAGCTCGAGTCCTACGTCCCACCGGTAGCCTACATTTTTCCATTTCTCTACACATTAACCAGATAAGACTGAATTATACAAATACATTTGGCTGTTTTTTGTCGCATAACGAAGATTGAAAATTATCAACTTTCCCACTCTTCCAGCATCAACTAATGCGCCAGCTGGGAGTTCCTCTTGAGCAGTCTCGCCTAAAATGTGCCACACTCTTGGCCGAGATTCAATTGGCTTTGCGCCAATTTTCCGACTGTGTCCAAGTGCTCCGACCTGAGCTGGTTGACTCCCAGAAATGGCCTTCGCTTCACACCAAAATACTACTCCTCATTGCCGAAGCGTATCTTCGCCTCGGTGAATTCGGACGCGCGCTAGAAGCTGTCCAAGCGGGCATCCAATTCTCTCGTGGTGCCGGCGGAGGTGGCGTGATGGTAGAATGCTATTTTCGGCTGGTCAAATCGTTGGTAGGTCCATTTTAAATGCAATTCTAAAATAGTGCATTGCGAGTGTTCTCTTATAACGAGTGTTATATAAACTTTTAAGTGGCTGTAAAAATGCACATCAGTTTAATTAAAGTTCTGAGAATTGTCATTTTTCTAGGTATTGTCCATCCAGATGACGGATCAACAGGAGTTGGGCAAATCCGTGGGGGAGTTGGGCGAAATCTTGCAGACGGTAATACACTACTTGACCAGTTTAATACATAACAATTGATAATTGTTATTTGCTTTCAGGTGGCTGTCAACAACGATCAGTCCACAATCAACGACATCCGAGCCTTTTGTTACACCATTCAATTGTGCTATTTCCTCGCCATTGGAATGGTTAGAAAATAGGCATAACTTATTTTCTCATATGTTTTCTGGCATAGGTGAAAAGTTCCAAACAATGTCTTCGCCAGCTGCACATCACTGTCCAATCAGCAGAGACAGCAAAATCCGCCGTTTCTCCGCCTCTCCAACAAGCGCCAAATTCGACGACCCAAATTCGTTGGCTTAATGCTGAGCTTCTCACCGGGTAAAATTTGTTCGTTAAAACGAATGCAATTGGATTTCTTAATAGGTTTTTGAGTTTTAATTTTAATCCTACATTTTTTGTATCATAGGAGGAGCTTATTATTTTTCTATTTGTTTAGGTTAGCCTACGTGCTCACCGTTCTCTGCAACATCCAATACAGCAACTATGAACGGGCCCATCGCTACCATGATACGGCGCTGAAACACTTTGAAGGAGTGAAGACGCTGATGAGGAAGAGCAGCTGGCCCGTGGTACAAAGCGGATGATTATTTATTGTCATCACAACCTAACATTTTAAACAAAGGTAGAGAACCGGCTGGAAGAATTTATGATCCGGATGGAGCTGGTGCTGCACGAAGCGATGGCTCAGAGTCATTTGGTGCTGGGCAACCCGCGCGACTCCATTTCCAGTGTTAGTATTTTGGGAAAAGTACTCTCGAGATATCCACCCATTACCCATTTCCTAATTTCTATACAGATTGTCTCCATGTGCCGGTCCATCCGCTTGTCTGGCGCCGATCGCCTCCATCTGGCACTCGATTTTGGACCTCAACTTCACACACTACTGGTTTATTTATGCAAATTTTTTAGTTGTAAAAAAGTAAATCGAAAAATTTTAACATCGCTACACATAGTAAAAAAATAAAACAAGGAAATTATAACGGTATCATTCCGTTATGGAGTGTGTATTGGTTTTTGCAAAAAAAGGATTTTTTTTAAATTTAATTTCAATCTCTTAGGGCTTGTACGCCACCCAGATGAGGGATCAAGATAATGCAGAAAGACAGTTCAGAGCGGCATTAAAGGTATATTATCATAAAAAGTCGATATTATTTTAAAAATTGATAATTAGTTTAAAACTATTAAAAATAGGACAAAATGTTTAGTTTAAAATAAAATCGGGCAATGTTCATCTCCTTCCCGCTATAGTGCACCAAAGACCCTGAGCTGTGGACTCTGGCCCACCTGGGACTGGCACTAATCTATCTGTTCTCATCTCGCGAAGAGGCCTTCTACGAGCTGTTTGATGCCATTTCACCTAACAAATTGCGCTCCCAAGCGAGTTCTGTCCGCTCGGCTGCCCATCTCATCCAAGGCATCCACTACTTTCTGCATGCACGACAACATGAGTGCAAGTCTGAAATTCACTGCAAAATAAAATAGTTGAAAACTTGTGTATTTCCACAGGAAACAACTGATGGATTCCATCAGCATCTCCAAGGAGGAGGACATGGCACGCATGGTAAGGAGCACAAAAAGTATTTATTAGCAAAGCTATGTTTTTAATAGCGAATATCAAAACGGTAATAGGTTTACCCAAAAACATCTAGGCACAGTTAAAAATTAGTTAATCTTATTAGAAAAATTAATTGTTATTTCAGCAAAGCATGGCACTTCTCCTGCTGGCCAAACTGCTCAGCTCAAAGTATATCCAACCATACATAAAATGTCCCGATGATATATCCTTTTTCCATCAAAGCGATGTCCTAAAAGCGGCTTACGAATGGACCAACAAGAGTGGTGATCTCGGACTTTTGTTATGGGCAAATTCAGGCAAGAAATTTGGTGGAGAAAATATCATATTATGTTGATCTTTTTGGTACAGAAGTTAATTTGTTGGGAGGGAATGAAACAACAGTAGAGCGGGCAAAAATGACGGAGGAAATCCGAGTGCAGCGAGAAAGGCTGGAATCCAACCGAGTTCTGAGTTCCAGGGAGGAGGCACACAAACTTATTAAGGTTGGTAATAGAGTCTCTATATAAAATTCTTAACTAACTCCTTGCAAATCCAGTGGACTGATGGAGAATTGCCTGATGAGAACTACCTTTCGTGAATTGCGCATATTGTGACAATTTTATTGACAATATTATTGAATCTCACATACTTTATTTGTATATATATTTAGTCAAATAAAGTACAACAAACAAATACAATTCGTACCCGTCTCAACGATAAAATTCAGAGCTAATTGTAAGATACATTAATTAACTGAATCGAGTCTTCTTTGCATATTTACACGCATTTTCGGTATTTGCGGGTATTTTACCCGCAAAGTGACGTTTTGTGCTAGACAAAACGCGTAATGGTGAAAACAATTTTTGATCTCCGTACGCATTTTCTTGCAATTCTACCAAATAAGGGGCAGCTTCGTATGACTAAAAAATAAATTATAAGTTTTTTTTACAGCAATAGCAATTGGCTTACATTGGTGTCATAAATTAGCTCGGGGGTGTTGAGACAGTGACCTTAAAAAGGAATGTTTTGCAACTTTGGTTTTATTACTATTGCTACCTAATGCTAGGACATCCACTTGGCCAAGGTTGCGTTGTTCGACCGGTGTGATGATGTAGAACAGTTTGCGCTCTGGATTTATGGCTCTGATCAAACCAAAGCCTATGCAGCGCAGAACCGGCAACTGAACATCGTCTAACGGTATAACATCGTCCTCATCTCCGGGAAGTTGGTCGCTTCCCGTTGGAGATGGCATTTCAAGTTGTTTGGGATGGAAAATCAATTGCGCAGGCAACGAGTCTTTGATGAGCGAAGAGCGACGTTCAAAGCACTAAAACTTTAAGAATTGACTAATAAAATTCTGATGAGGTTGATCGATTAACCTTTTGGTACTTGTCCTCCACTCTGCAAAGTCCGACGAGTGCGCAATTCAACGCGTTCAGCAAGAACTTGTCTTGGAGATGTCGCAGCTCGGGATGTAAGTAAATGGCGGCACATCGAAATGGCAGCCGATATGTTGGCACGTCAGTCAAGCGGAGATCCGAACCAGCTAAACATATTAATTAATCATTAGGTACATTAAAAAGTTGACTAATCCAAATTAAAAATAATGTTTTATTTGGAAAGTATTTGTAAATTGTAATTCCAATTTTAATATTTACTCGAAATTGTGTTGAGCTGGTTGAAAGATTTTGCCAAATATCCAGCGACGAGAAAACTACGCAAAAGTTTACTTTGACCAATCGCATCTAGCTGAGGAAGTGTACTGAAAGTGTTAAATGTAGAACCCAATTTAAACTAGTAAAATTAAATAAGAATGTTAAAATTGGGGAAAAAATATAAATTATTATAACAAAAAATTAATTACATCCGCTTTAGAATTATTCGCATCGCTATTCTCATGTAACACGTTGGGATCTGAACGGAGAATAAAGGAGATTTAACAGAAACATTTTAATACCTCAAAATAAAAAATTCCATCCATTTGAATACAAACCATAAGAGATGGTTTCAACATGCGAAGCACTCTCAAGACAAGGTCATAGCCAAGATCTGCAATTGTCAATTTATTTTACAATTTACTACGGTTGTCTAACTAAGTTAAAATTTTATAATCTGTACAACTCCAACCCCGTACCCCGACTCCACCTTCAATCCAACCAGCTGTATTAGCAATCAGTACAAATTTTTCGCCACTAGCGCAAGTTTCTTTCACATATGTTTTAAAGCGCTGTAAAAGTATGTCAGTCAATTTGTCGTACAGTGCAAAGTCCACGCCGATATTATTTGAGCCAAAAAAGTAGGAATCTGTCAGCGAAGACTCTTGGGAAGCAAATGGCGCACCTTATTAATTGCAATATGTAACTAATACGTCAATTCCACATTTGAATGTTCTTTATGCAATACCTATCATTGGCTTCTTCGCTTCGAACAGCGAAACACAGCCGGGTGGAGAAAACTCGGATTGTCCCACATCCAAATCGAGTAGGAATACTCGGCAAGCTTTCTGTGGAGGCTGGTTTACACTACTAAACATAATAAATTGTTGTTTTTAAAAGGCCGATGAAATTTGTGGACAGTTCAAATGCCGATAAAAAAAATAATAAAATTTGGAAAATTCTGAAGACCGAGAAACCGATACCGAAGAAATTACTAATTGTAATTACAATGTAAGCTGCGTACCCAGTATTCAAAGAGTTGATCAAGTATCGGCACATTGTGGATTTTCCGACACCCTTGTTCCCAATTACTGGCACAATACAGCAACCTGTTTAGATACTTAATAAGCTAAAAAATCTGGGGGTACAAAGCCCACTGTTGCGTTCGAGTTCCTTGTATATTCTGTGCAACACTTGATGGTAGTTTGCTTCCGATTGCTTCAGAATTGCATTGTTCGCCTCGGGCCAATTACAAGCCTCTGTCATTCCTACATTGCTTTGATGGATGTTCAAACAATACAAATCTCGCCCCAATTGTCTGCCCATTTTGGGATACAAATTCACCAGAGACTACAAAATGTATACAGATTTTTGTCTTTTTTATTCCAAAATTAGTTACCCTGGCTTGTTGTTTGACAAAGCGTGACTCAACATCCATTTGCATGCGGATGAGGACAATTGATACAGGCTTCCTTTCATCGACAAATTTGAATATTTTTGCCGGATCGTTGACAAATTCGCGCAGACGACTTTTAATTTGATCTTTGTTCACATTAGTTGAGAGGTCATCACAAGTAGAAAAAGAAGTCTAGAATTACAAAATTAGATGCAGCATATTTATTCGTACTATGATTGTATGCATGGGAAGTTTGAATTCGAATTCCGAGTAAATTTTTTGTCGAAATTATTTTACTTTATCGATTTTGAGTGCCAATTGTAATTAAAAAATTAACTAATTTTTAGCTTGTTCAATTTTTAAATGTACCGGCAAATGGTTCAGCGATACAGAAACATTGACAAAGTTTGATGGGTTAAATTTGCTCGATTTGAACAGGTAACCGTTGACATTAACATGGCCATAAAGGACTTGGAAGGAAAAACAGCCGGCCAAATACATTGTGGAATTCCTGCCCAGTATCAACACCGTATGGTCACTACTTGTGCAGGGGCATTGGACTACTCTAAACATACAGTACAAACACAACACGACTCTGATGACAAGCAAAAATGATTGAATGACAAACCTGCCCTCTTCCTCGCCGATGATGGTATAAAGATTTAAATCAGAAGAAGGGGAACACATCTGTAGGGCAAATATTATCTTTACCGAAAAACAAATTTAAAACATTTAAATCCAGTAAGTCCAAAAATAATGCGAACAACAGAACAATTGTATTTAAATCTTCAGGACCGGACATTTATTTATCAGACTAGCGCAAGCACCATTCCATAACCAACAATTGTTGTGATCAAATAGAATAATTAAGATGCACAAATAAATAAGTGTAATAAGTAAGCGTTGTCTTGTTCTATTGGCTAATATCGCTTTTTAATCCAACCATAAATCCGTTCATTGTTTATTGTCCTCAACTTTTTCCAATCAGTGGCTCACTTCCACCCCGGTCACTTCGATTTCACCCTCAATGCGCACAAATTTGTAGTCATTGTTCGGGTCCCCAACGCGGTGTGCAAATGCGCAATAGTGCTGGCCATTGACGAAGATTTGGAGTGAGTAGGGCTCGTTAAAGATTGCAATGTCCAAGGCATTCTCCTTCTTAAGCGGAAACGCTCCTTCGCGCTCCTCCTCGCCCCAAGTTCCGTCCTTTTGACCTCCGCGTACTATCTTAATTTGTTTGCTGTAAAAAGGAGTTCGGTATGTACAGTTTTTACAGTTGTTAAAGAATAAGTTATTTACTATGATATTAATTAGAAAATTTTGAAAAATTCCGGATACAACAATATAAACAAAACATGAAAACACGGCCTGTGACTTTATCTCAAGTACTGTATGTATAATATTATATTTTTTGAAACTTTCAAATTCTGAAACTTGTTGTTAGTGCAAATACTACCTTTTTCTCGCTAAAGCGTGGATTCAAATGGAAAAGTTTGTCCCCGGTTGGTCCAATGAGATTGATGCTAAAGTCCCCCTTCGGAATGCCATAGACAAAAATGCGCTGACCTTAATTCCAATCAAAATTCGAATTAAACCCAAAAATGAAAATAATATACCATTTTTAAGAGAAGTTCCGTGGAATGTTGCTTGGAATGGAAGTTCAAAGTAACGGCCTCCCCAATGCAACCCATTGAGCGTAATATCCCCAATAACCTTCAATAAAATACGTATTATATGTTCTTGTTGTCGTTGAAAAACTTACTTGGATGTGGTCGATGTTAGTGTAAGGAATGCTATAAAAAGTTTGCTTAATCAATTTTACCATGCTAAACAAAAAACCAACCGATGTTTGAAGTCACCAAGATGTTTTTGGTTTGCAAATATTTCGAGACGTTCGTCATGGACCTAAAATAAAACCCTTTAAAAATGCAACAAAAAATGCGAAATTTACACGAATTCGGATGTCAAACGGCTGTCCTTTGGCAAATGGGTTTGAATGTCTCTCTTCCTTTCCCCATTCACCAGCCTAAAAATACAAAATAGAATATCAAAGTAAAATCTGATTAAAAATTAAACCTTTCCCGAAAATATTTTGCCAAAATTTTAAATATTACAATTAATGCATCAAGCTTTAAACTAAAACATACTTTTGAAAAAAAGAAGTGTAATTTCAGAATCCGCTACTTGGGAATGAATGAGTCATAAAGAAAATAAAATTTAAAAGCAAAATTTAAAAGAAAAAATCCAGGAAATGATTCAATATGTGCATTACCGCAAATGAGTTCAGCACGACTTTCCCTTCATCAAAGCGAACACTTAAGTGCAATGGAACCGAGCCCATGTGAGGATCAATCTCAGTGCAGTTGCTCAGCAAATTTATTTCGAAACGATTTGCTTCCGCGAAAACATTGCCATGCACATTTAATGTTTGGCCGGCAGCAATTTCGGACAGCAGGCGAGACGTGTACGGAACCGGAATGTGGCGATCCTGCATATGGCTCTGTTAACAAGTTAGTTTCTTACTTTTTTGACCAGTAATTACCAGTACCACTCTCACTAAAATTTCTACATGTTTGACTGCTCCCTTTATCTTCTTTTTTTTCAACTCTTTTTTTCGCCCCATGCCCCCCTCGTTACGCCCCTGTATAATTAATTACAAAAGAAATATAAATAAATATTATTAAATAGAATGTATGTAAAAGCCTTTGCTCACCATTTTAATTTTGGTCCGTCAATGGAGTGTGTCCAATCTGCAAATATAATTTACTCAAAATTGTAGTTGTGGGAGAAACGGAGGCCGAAGAGCAAAAAAGCGAATAAATTCTGTTGTCTTTTTTCTCGCCCACCCCCTCCACTCGCTCGCCGCAACGAGGGAGCAATTTTTCGCCCTCCAAAACAAAAATAACACATACCATACGCACGCAAGGCGAATTATGTAAAGGGTCCTTCTCCTCTTTTCCTCTCCTCTTTTTTTGTTATTGCTCATCTTTTCGGTCCGCCCGTTGCTCGTACGCGATGATCACGTCGGGTTTGTTTATGTGTTTGTTTTGTTTGTCCATTCCATTCCCTCCTCTTCCCTTTCCATTTGCATTGCATTTCTAACTAAAACTTCTCACATGTGTCACCATTCAGCGAGCAAAGACCGGCGGAGGAT
>JAQIYK010001315.1:0-10082 GCA_034700465.1 Rotylenchus robustus | reverse complement strand
TAAAAAGTGGTTTTAAACCATTTTTAAGCACATTTGAGGTCATTTCTGACCTTTTTAGAGGTTTACTGACCGTTTTAATTTTGTTGAAGCAAAAAATCACAATTTTTTTTTTCAAAATTTGACCAAAAAAGCGGACCCAAACGAGACAAGTACCCATGCCTCTCCCCCAATTTATGGGTTTTCCCCCTTATCAGCCTAAAAACCTTAAACTTCGATATTGCGTTCGTATAATTGTAGGTCTGGCCGGCTGATTTATTATATTATTTATGATAAATTTGCAGATAATCAGCTTGGCCTCGGCGACGACGACCAAAATTTAGATGATAAAATTGGAGCGGAAAGTGATTATACCGTGACGACCTCAAAGTGAATGCATTGATTTGGGTAAACCGCGGTGGTCGTCGATCGGTGTTTTCGCCTTTGCCGCCGCCACTTTTAATCAAACTCTTCGAGGCGGACGACGGAAAGCACCAGGTTATAACGACACTGACTAATCAATCAAAGGTAAAGGTACTCATTCCTTTACAACAACCTTTTGTACGCACAAAAATGGCGGCGGAAAGAACCGAAAGTTTAATCTAAAAATTCATCTTTCAAATACCATTTTTACACAAAAAAGTAAATAGTTGATTTTTGTACTTTATCAAAGTTTGCACTCCTCTTGGCTAAATTTTTCGACGGTCTGTAAAATCCAGGATTGAGAGAACATATAAAAAAGTGAAAATAAATTGTTTCAATAAAAACAAACTGTTTACATACCAGCAGGGGTGGGTCGAAATGTTTCGATTAATTTCGATTTCGAAAAAATTTCACTTTCGACCCACCCCTGTTACATACAATCAACCATAGTTTACCGATGGTCTTTTTCCATAAGATTCTTTATTCTTTGATGAGCCCAGTATTCAGTGTCATCAAATATGGCCTCAAACGAAGCTGGTAAATCAAACAACGAATTCAAGCACTATCAACAGCAACACCGTAGCGATGATGCGGCTGCTCGGATCAGCTACATCGACGACGACGATTACACAGATAGAGATGTTGAAGAACTTGGGCATCGATATGAAAACAACAACAAGCCAATTGCCAACAACAACAATGACAATTGGCCTTCGAGCAGTGCACCAAACAAGAACAGGTCAAGTTCAGGATCTTTCCAAAAAACTACATATTAGTTTAGCCAAGAAATTAACGTATTTTAGTATTTATTAGACCATTTTCAGACTCCAAAATGGTTTCATTCTGCCCTTCCCATCCGCCATCGCAGATGCCCATCCGTTTTTGCCTCCTCCGCCTCCGACGGAACGGAAAAAGACGGTGTTCAAAGTTTCGCTGGCCACGATGGACGGGGAGGCTGCCGCCGACTACGGCAGAACAAAACGCTCATGGCTGGACGAAAATATACTGCTGGGCGGAACAAAATTGTCGAGCACTTTCAGTCAAATGGTGAAAATCCTAAAAAGAAAATTATATAAAAAAATCAATAACAAATTCAGTCGAAAGTTCCGCAGAACACACACAATCCGTTCAAAATTTGGCGAGAAAATTTTTTGCGAGAGCACCAATGTCGGAGGGAGGACTTATGTTGTGAGGTAAGCAAATTTTTGAAATTACATTCTTAATTAAAGGTTTTGCTAAGTAATTTAGTCTATCTTAATAAATAATGAATCCTGAGATTTATACATTTTTTAATAAGGTCTTTCTGTCAGCAGTACCGCACCTGGTGGTGTTGCTGGTGGTGTCCGTGTACATTTTGTTGGGCGCTTTGCTCTTCAGGCATTTGGACGAACAGCTTGCTAAACTTCCTCTCCACGACGTGCTGTTGTTTGCCTTCACAACAATCACAACAATAGGTTCGCGAAGGAAATGTGTTTTTTTTTCATTATTAGAAAATTTTAGAAAAAATTATAATTATAGGCTTCCAAAAATTTGCAAAAGTCAACCAAAAGATTTAATTTTGTACATTGAACTTTTACCGATAAATAATTGGACAATTTTGAATAATGAGGTCTAAATTTCAGGCTACGGTAACATTGTTCCGAAGGAGTCCATCTCTCGCCTGGTTTGCATACTGTACTGTCTCCTGGGCGTTCCGCTCGTGTTCCTGACGCTGGCCAACCTGGGCGAACTGTTGGCCGATTGCTACTGGATTGTGCTCACCTCAGTGAAAGGTCGGAAGGTCAGAAAAGCGATAAATTCCGACAGTAATTTGTTATTTCAAAAATTCAATATATAATCATTTTTGTTTTACGATAAAATTTAATAGAAAAAGTTGGATTCAGAGAATAGGCTGAAAAGAAGAAATGAGTTGGAAAAGACAAGGGGGGGGGAATCAGAAAAAGACAATTTTTGCGAAAAATATAGTACAAAATAATTTAGGATTTGTTGCTACTCGATGAAGCCAGTAGGCTCCCACTGAAAGTGATTGTGTTGCTGATTCTGCTTCATTCTCTGATCGGAGGACTGATTTTCCACTTTTGGATCCAAAGGATACCCATCTTTCCGGCCATTTACTTCAGGTTTTTGCCATCCGATTTTTTTTGCAAACTTCCAAAGATTTCAGTTTCATAAGCATTACTACCATCGGTTTTGGCGATGTGTCGCCCGAGCCGCAGAACATGTTCGAGGCGCTGGTGATCATTGCCTATCTGGCCTCCGGAATCTCCATCATGTCCACTTTGTTCAAGTAACATTGACTTATCACTGTTCTAGACTTATTAGATAAGACAAAATAATTAGCAGTTTTTTTTAAATTTTAAATATTCTTGTTTAAATTTGGAGTTGCAAACATCTGTTCAGCACGCTCAGCGACCATCTTCGCCGGATCCACTACCTGGGCCGTCGGTTTGAGGGCGCCGAAGATGTGCGAGTGTGGTTTGGTGGTCAACCACTGACAGTGCGAGAACTGGTCGCGCTTGTTGCCGAACGCTTTGAATGTCCGCCGGAACGGTTGCGCGAGGTGCTGGCCGAGCTGGACGGACTCGTCCGCTTGGCATACCATTCTCGACGCCATCGCCACTACCAACCCCAACCGGATGATGATCATTGGCCAAGGCAAGGTCAGACATCTTCATCTTGATATGTGTAATGTTCTAAAATAATATGGATTTGGGATCATTATGAATTATAAATCGATCGTTTTTTTGTGGAAAATCAGGAATCATCCGCATCAGAAAACACATGAATAACACAAACTCGCAAACAAAAAATTTGAAAGAAATCATTTGTTCTGGATCATAAAAAACAATCTATGATCTCGAAATATAGAAATACTTAAAATTGATAGTACTGTAAATATCGATCGAAATTTTTCGTAAATTTCAAAAAAATGGCAAAATATATTGTTTTGCAAATTAGGTACAATTTGAGTAGTTGCTAGTTGCCCCGCCCTCGGCAGGACAACTTCTAATTTGCGACATTATTATGACTTCCCCTAGACTTTAGGCTTTACACAAAGCACTGAAGTTGGTGTTTTCGATGCTCATGGTGATGTGGAACAGCAAAACGACACAAATAACAACAAAAAGTTGTCATCGGTGGTTGATGGCGGAACAGCACATGACGAAAGTGACGGTGGTGATGAACCGTTGTCGTTTCGCTACAATGGCGCAACACCACCACATGAACAAGAAGGGATCTCTTCGCCGACCTCGTCCATTAACAGCGAGCAGCAACAGGTTATTAGTTTCTGAACTTTGCCATTAATTTTTAGTTTTTTTTGTTTTAAACTTATAAAAAGGCCGTAACTCCATATTTAACAATTTAACTACCCGTAATGGTGATTTGTTAACAAATTTAACTCATTTAATTTTTCGGAATGAATTTTTATATCTAAAACAAAAATTTCTTTATATTTTTCGATTTTTTACAGTTACTCCAAGCGTTGAGCACCCTGCATCGGCTGACCGTCAAAGGCACGCGCACCTTTCGCTGTCCGTCCCTGAACTCGCTGTCGCTGATCCGGACATCGGACCACAACCATGGCCACCACCAACACCCGCCGAACTTGTCCCGAAGTTTGTTTGGAGGAAGTGGCCAAGGCAACAACCGTCGAAGCGGGCGAAGGAAGGAAAGGCTGAACAGTCTCGGGCCGGAGGAACACCAGGACCAGGAACAACAGCAGCAGCTGGCCAGAATGGGCTCCGTCCCGTTCACGTGACCGAACACTCATTTTACCAATGAATTTGACGTTTATTATGTGTTAATGATGCTCAAAAACCGATAATCAAAAATGTATTGATTTTTTAAATTTATTTACATTTGAATTCCTAACTAATAATATGATTGGGCCTTTCAGCAGTTTCTGCATCTCTTTAATTTTTCTTTTTCATCTTGCATATTTAGCTGCGCCTGTTAGGGAGCAATGATATTACAAAAGCGTTCAAAACACGGATTTTTTTGGGTAAAAATTTAATTAAATATGGATGGACTATACAGGACAACGGCCAAAACGGAAAAGCGCCGACTTTGAGGCAAAAATACTATAGTCATTTCCTACAAATTTTCGCAAAATTTCTGAATTTTCATCATTTTTCTCAATCCTCATTAACTTTGACATATGTATAAAAACAGATCAAGTGATCGAAAAAAAGTCATCCTTCAATTTCATCGTTCAAAAAGCCCATTTTACCAATGCATGGATGCCATGACAACAAAAATGGTGATGGTCATGTGTAATCAGATTACTGTGGACGATGGAAGGAATTTTATCAGGAAATTGCAAATAAGACAGGGCTTAAAGTAAAAAATGGAGAAGAGGACCAGGCAGGGTTGACGCGCAATAATAATATGTGAGTAAATCGGATTTTAAAATATACCAGGTTTGAATGTCAAAAAAACAAAATTAAGCGCGCGCCAGCCTTTACCATAGATGATATTTGTGATAGAGTAATAAATGAAGTCGTACGTCCTCACGATCACTGGATATTTAAAAATGAGTGCCATCTTACGGTCCGCTTGCTATTAGGTGTATAATAAACATTGAATCAAGATTTGCATGGAGCGAAAAGTGTGGATAAACAAACAAATGAGATAGAGTAGTAATCGGGGGTTTTGCGGGCATGAATTTTTGGTTTTACAATTGGTGTACTGCTTCAACTTTATCGATCGCTGTTCTGCTTTCGTTTGTCTGTTTCTGTTGTTCATCGCCGTCTTTTCGCGGTGGGCGCGTGCGTCGGTTTGCCTCCCTTACGCTTGCGCACAAGCTCACCCTCGTCGAACTCCTCGCGTGCCTTCACCCGGTCGGCTAAAAATTTGAAAAAATAAAACTGCGTTATTTTCGCGTTTTAAACCTAAAAAGCGTTTTGGACAAAGGAAAAAGTCTAATTTTTTGCCCACCCCGTTAAAATTTTGTCCCCCCCCCTGTTAAGGGTTTGCCTCCCCCCGTTAAGCGTTAACGCATTAGTACCAACATTTTATTAAAATTTGCAGAATCTGAAGCTAATGCAAAATGATCACTTGACTAAACGAAATTTGTGACCCTATTTTTAACATATTTATAGTTCAGAACAACCAAAGCTAACTAAGAACTGACATTTGATAAAAAGTTAAGGTTAGTAACTAGGTTAGTACCTGGCCAATTTTCAATGTTTTATAAAGATTGTTGTCATACCTTTTGCTGCCTCCTCTTCCAAGTCGCTCCAGTCCTTGCCTTCTTCCTCATCGCTGGCCAATGAAGCGCTTGCTAAAAAATCGATAAATTCTCAATTCTTTTTAAAATATAGTTTATTTTTAAAAATCAGCAACACTTTTTGTGTTTCTTTTTTCATTTTATTCATCTTTTTTTTTGGAAATTCCAATTCAACCTGAGGCGTCCTCCGAGTCGTCATCTTCCTCCTCCTCCCCTTCCTCCTCGTCATCCTCGCTGCTGTTCTCGCTGCTATCGTCCTCCGATGCGTGGAAGCTGGACTCGGATGATTCGTCGTCCCCGCCGCCCTCCTCCTCGTCTGACTCTGCCAACAGGAAGTTCCAGCCACCCTCCTCGAAGAACGCCTCCGGATCTTCGTTGATTGTCTTCATGATGTTGGCCCAGTTCAGCGACATCGGGCCTTCGCTGTAGCGAATGTCGCAGGAACTAAAAATTAGATATAAAAATTTTGAGCAGATCTACTTCTTGAAATCTCAGTCCGAAAACTCAAGCTGACTAACTAAAAACTTCAAAGATGTTATATGACTCACTTTAACCAGTCCTTAATGCTGTCCAGATTGGCGGACGGAATTTGTCCAATGGTGTGCGGCTTTTTGCTGTAGTCCTTAAACACGATGACCATGTCAAAGGTGGTGGTGTTGCTGGTCACACGCTCAAAGTGAGCCAGCTCCACCTCGTCCAGTGTGACCACAAACGGAGGCTTCAAATGATTTTTGGGATAAATATTGTTATTTTTAAAATTTTATACCCATTCAGTGAGATGGACGAGACAGGACGAGGTGGGCTTCATGCTGACGGTGGAGCGATGCGGTGCGCCGATGAAGGCGAGATCGTTAAACGGAGTGTCAAAGTCCACCTGTTCGTTGGTCATGCGGAACACTTTGTCACAAAAGTTTTGGAAGGCCAGGTTCAGCTTCTTACGCATCTCACGTTCCATCTTATGTTAGTAACAGCAAGTTAACACTCCTAATTTCTTTGTTTGAATCCAAACCTGTTCACTCTGTATGTCGTCCCGGTCTTGCATGTGATGATACTTGCCCAGATCTGTGGTGATCTCGCCCACCTCCGTGAAGAATTGGACATCCGTGTATTTCTTTTTACCCCATAGCACGGGATGCTAAAAAAACAATTATTTTATTTCATCACTCCATTCCATTTTTTTCAAAAACCTTAAGATGAAAGTGTAGAAGGATGATCATCTCGTTGTCGCATGGCTGGAAAAAGGCGTGTTTGATGTTGTTGTAGAGCACATCGATTTTGTCGCCGCGCAACGATGTGTAGCGAAAACCGTTGACGTGCGCCTCCAAAGTGCCGCTCACCCGTTTCGGGATGATGTTGGGCCGCACGTACAGGTCCTTCAGCTTCGGGTTGCCCTTCCCGTTGGAGGAGATCACCAGCTTGTCCTGCTTCACCGCCCCCTCCTTCTCGCGCTCCTCCGCCTCCTGGGTGCGAAAGCGCTTCTGCATCTCCTTGATCAGACGGGCGGCTGTCTGCAGATTGATGCTGGGCGTCTCGCGCTCTCCCGGTTCCCGCACATTTCTGCTCTTGAACGTCCTGAAAATGACCATTTTTAACAGTGCTATAATGTTATTATTATCAAGTAACTATTAAGAAATAAAAATCACTCACAGTTCCTTCAGATATTTGGCAAATGCGTTCGGAAACTGGGCACTCTCTTTGCCAATCTGCGAGCCCGGATGGTTGAAATTGATGCGAAAGTAGGTGAAGTCGCCCTCGTTGGTCAAACTGGCATTTTTGATCATCGAAATGTGGAATGGGACCGGGATGCCGAAAATGGGCACAATCACCGTGTCATGGCGTTTATCTAAAAAATACTGTGTTTTTTTTATTTTTTTGGGATCCTTAAATTTAAACCAAAAACGCAACTGACCAACAAAGATCATCATCTTCTCTACATCGTCATCATCTGGAAATTTGTCCTCCGACTTGTAGGAAACCGTGGATTTCCTCGACCTGAATTCAAAAGTGTAGTTTTACCTATATTTATATTCACAAAAAATTACTTTTGCGTCTCGGCTCCGCCAGATTTGATAGACAATCGGGCGCGTGCCTCCTTGTTGAGCGCTTCAGCCAACTCCCGCTGACGCTCCTTGCGCTTCTCCTCATTGGTTTGTTTGTGCTAAAACAGAAAATTTAATTTCAAAGTGACATCTGACGTAATACGAAATATGCTAATAATACAATAGCCTTCAAATTTCTACGTTGTAAGTATTTTCTCAATTTAAAATTGTCCTTTTTTTACCCGAGTCTGTTCCTGAAGCACCACCGAGCGTTTTGTGCGTGAGCCAGGGCCAGTGGGCAATTCCTCAATTTCCTTGGCGTTCTTCAGCTGATCATCCTCACGAAAACGAATTGCATTGGAGCGGAGGCGACTCTTCGCAGCCATTGTCAGCACCTCGTTAGGACCATTCTACAATTAAAATAATATTTTCAGGTAAGCACCCGAAGATTCCCATTCCACTGTGACGGACAACTTTTTTAAATCTGTTTGTTTTTAAATATTTAAAATTGAACAAACCTCGCAAACCAAAATGGTGTCGCTGATGAATATTGACACCATCTTCTTGTCATCTCTGTCCGTGTCTTTGTTCGGGAAATTTTGTAAGCCGACCGAGATGACGAAAGTCATGTTTTTGTCAACTTTGTGGGGACAACGATCGCTGATCAGAAACTGGCTGTCGCGAAACTCGATTCCCGTCACAAAACTATTGAATAATTTTTGGACTTATTGTTAGACTTAAAAACAAAAAATTACCAACCCAAAATTCTTGACAAGATATTGAAGATAGTCAGGCTTTTTGTCACGAAAGTGCTTGATGCCGACCTCATACGCATCCGCAATCGGTGTGCCCGGCTTCAACGCCTCAATGACTGCTGTTTCGGTGCTCAGCAACAGCTCGTACAGCTCTTCCATCAATGGGGTGGGCATCACCATCAAGGTGCGCGCAACATTCGAGCAGTACTGCTGAAAATTTTTGAATTTTGAAAAAATTCAATAATTTATTGAAATTAAATGTTCCAAACCATGTATCGAAGACCCAATGTGCTGACAATGGACCCATATTGGAGCAGTTTTTCTGGACTAAAAAACATTGTGGTTTACAAAAAAAATTGGTAAAATATCGAAAAACCAGAACCTTGACGCACTAAATTTCAGTTGACAATTCTCGCCCGATTGGATGATTGGACTGTAGCAGATCTCCAGCGTGTTCGCCTTTGCCAGATCACCCTGGATCGGCACACTGACCATCGCCTTCTCCATCTCCTCGGCAAGCTTGCTTTGCTTTATGCGCTAAAAAGTGAGACAATAAGTTCCGTATCAAGTTTTTTTCGTCTTGAGTCATGACCCATAGCCATTGGTATAAATCATTTTAAAAACCATTTAATTTCAATGATTCCTATTAAAACAAACTAGGTTAATGTCGTAAAAATTCAGGCTGTGTTTGCTGAAATTTTTAAACCTTGTCTGTGTCGACAATGTCCACAATTTTGCGCCTGAGATGATTCCACGCTTGGACGGTGGCCTGGGACGACTTGCGCAGCAGTATGATTTCGGAGTCGTCCTTGACCGCGAATAGCTTGGCAAAGGGGAGCGAAACATCCACGAGATTCTAACAAAAGTAAAGGGAATTTTATATTTTAGGATAGTTTCGGTTTTGAAAATGTGTACTCCAACTCCCAACAAAAGTGTAAATAATCTACCATTTTTTTGTTTTAAGGCTTAATTCACTTTTGTTAAAAAATACGTTTTAGAAGAATAAATAAAATTGCAAAAACTTAAATTTCGGATGGTTTTGGCTGTACCTACCTGGTCCTTCTCCTTCAACGCCACATCCCACGCCTTGGAGAAGGCGGAATCGGGCTTGTCCTTGGTGAACATGCCGCACTTGTTTCCTGCATCCAGCACAAAGTTGAGTAGCTTGGAAAAATTCTCTTTGTCCTTATCTGCCTTGTTGCGCTACAAAAAGCCACTTGTCAGCAAGTTGTTATACATTTTTTAATTTATCGTTCAATTTTTATTCCAATATATGTAAACCTGCATAGTGGAGAATGGTGGCACCGCCGGATTCAGGTTCTCCTTGGACTCGAGGGGTGAGAAGAACTGGGCTTTTTTGTCACTGCCCAAAAAGTATATGCCGCTCTTGGTCATAATCAACAGTGTGTCCGGCAGTGAACAGTTAAACAACCATGTCTTTAAGAGAAATTTGAACTTTTAGTTTTGTTTGGATTTTGAATTAGGTCAAAGGTATTAAGGACAAGATACATCTAAGTAAACTTACAAATTAGATAAAATCAAATTTGAGATTAAATTCTATACAAAGTTAAATACACTAACAATAAAACCAGCGCAAAAATAATGCAAAAATATAAAAAATAAAAATCCATTAGAATATTTTTGAAGCGATTGTTTCCT